>CAUEHS010000699.1:600000-808000 GCA_958510865.1 Myrrha octodecimguttata
ACCCTTGCTTTTACCCTTAAGCTTACCCTTACCCTTACCCTTACCCTTACCCTTACCCTTACCCTTACCCTTGCTTTTACCCTTTAGCTTACCCTTACCCTTACCCTTACCCTTACCCTTACCCTTACCCTTACCCTTACCCTTACCCTTACCCTTACCCTTACCCTTACCCTTACCCTTACCCTTACCCTTACCCTTACCCTTACCCTTACCCTTACCCTTACCCTTACCCTTACCCTTACCCTTACCCTTGCTTTTACCCTTAAGCTTACCCTTACCCTTACCCTAACCCTTACCCTTACCCTTACCCTTACCCTTACCCTTACCCTTGCTTTTACCCTTAAGCTTACCCTTACCCTTACCCTTACCCTTACCCTTGCTTTTACCCTTAGGCTTAACCTTACCTTTACCCTTACCCTTACCCTTACCCTTACCCTTACCCTTACCCTTACCCTTACCCTTACCCTTACCCTTACCCTTGCTTTTACCCTTAAGCTTACCCTTACCCTTACCCTTACCCTTACCCTTACCGTTACCCTTGCTTTTACCCTTAAGCTTACCCTTACCCTTACCCTTACCCTTACCCTTACCCTTGCTTTTACCCTTAGGCTTACCCTTACCCTTACCCTTGCTTTTACCCTTAAGCTTACCCTTACCCTTACCCTTACTCTTACCCTTACCCTTACCCTTACCCTTACCCTTACCCTTACCCTTACCCTTACCCTTACCCTTACCCTTACCCTTGCTTTTACCCTTAGGCTTACCCTTACCTTTACCCTTACCCTAACCCTTACCCTTACCCTTACCCTTACCCTTACCCTTGCTTTTACCCTTAAGCTTACCCTTACCCTTACCCTTACCCTTACCCTTACCCTTACCCTTACCCTTACCCTTGCTTTTACCCTTAAGCTTACCCTTACCCGTACCCTTACCCTTACCCTTACCCTTACCCTTACCCTTACCCTTACCCTTACCCTTAACCTTACCCTTACCCTTGCTTTTAACCTTAAGCTTACCCTTACCCTTACCCTTACCCTCACCCTTACCCTAACCCTTACCCTTGCTTTTACCCTTAAGCTTACCCTTACCCTTACCCTTACCCTTACCCTTACCCTTACCCTTACCCTTACCCTTACCCTTACCTTTACCCTTACCCTTACCCTTACCCTTACCCTTACCCTTACCCTTACCCTTACCCTTACCCTTACCCTTACCCTTACCCTTACCCTTACCCTTACCCTTGCTTTTACCCTCAAGCTTACCCTTACCCTTACCCTTACCCTTACCCTTTCCCTTACCCTTACCCTTACCCTTACCCTTGCTTTTACCCTTAAGCTTACCCTTACCCTTACCCTTACCCTTACCCTTACCCTTACCCTTACCCTTGCTTTTACCCTTAGGCTTACCCTTACCCTTACCCTTACCCTTACCCTTACCCTTACCCTTACATTTACCCTTACCCTTACCCTTACCCTTACCCTTACCCTTACCCTTACCCTTACCCTTACCCTTACCCTTGCTTTTACCCTTAAGCTTACCCTTACCCTTACCCTTACCCTTACCCTTACCGTTACCCTTGCTTTTACCCTTAAGCTTACCCTTACCCTTACCCTTACCCTTACCCTTACCCTTGCTTTTACCCTTAGGCTTACCCTTACCCTTACCCTTGCTTGTACCCTTAAGCTTACCCTTACCCTTACCCTTACTCTTACCCTTACCCTTACCCTTACCCTTACCCTTACCCTTACCCTTACCCTTACCCTTACCCTTACCCTTGCTTTTACCCTTAGGCTTACCCTTACCTTTACCCTTACCCTAACCCTTACCCTTACCCTTACCCTTACCCTTACCCTTGCTTTTACCCTTAAGCTTACCCTTACCCTTACCCTTACCCTTACCCTTACCCTTACCCTTACCCTTACCCTAGCTTTTACCCTTAAGCTTACCCTTACCCGTACCCTTACCCTTACCCTTACCCTTACTCTTACCCTTACCCTTACCCTTACCCTTACCCTTACCCTTGCTTTTACCCTTAAGCTTACCCTTACCCTTACCCTTACCCTTACCCTTACCCTAACCCTTACCCTTGCTTTTACCCTTAAGCTTACCCTTACCCTTACCCTTACCCTTACCCTTACCCTTACCCTTACCCTTACCCTTACCTTTACCCTTACCCTTACCCTTACCCTTACCCTTACCCTTACCCTTACCCTTACCCTTACCCTTGCTCTTACCCTTAAGCTTACCCTTACCCTTACCCTTACCCTCACCCTTACCCTTTCCCTTACCCTTACCCTTACCCTTGCTTTTACCCTTAAGCTTACCCTTACCGTTACCCTTACCCTTACCCTTACCCTTACCCTTACCCTTGCTTTTACCCTTAGGCTTACCCTTACCTTTACCCTTACCCTTACCCTTACCCTTACCCTTACCCTTACCCTTACCCTTACCCTTACCCTTACCCTTACCCTTGCTTTTACCCTTAAGCTTACCCTTACCCTTACCCTTACCCTTACCCTTACCCTTACCCTTGCTTTTACCCTTAAGCTTACCCTTACCCTTACCCTTACCCTTACCCTTACCCTTGCTTTTACCCTTAGGCTTACCCTTACCCTTACCCTTACCCTTACCCTTGCTTTTACCCTTAAGCTTACCCTTACCCTTACCCTTACTCTTACCCTTACCCTTACCCTTACCCTTACCTTTACACTTACCCTTACCCTTACCCTTACCCTTGCTTTTACCCTTAGGCTTACCCTTACCTTTACCCTTACCCTAACCCTTACCCTTACCCTTACCCTTACCCTTACCCTTTCTTTTACCCTTAAGCTTACCCTTACCCTTACCCTTACCCTTACCCTTACCCTTACCCTTACCCTTACCCTTACCCTTACCCTTGCTTTTACCCTTAAGCTTACCCTTACCCTTACCCTTACCCTTACCCTTACCCTTACCCTTACCCTTACCCTTACCCTTACCCTTACCCTTGCTTTTACCCTTAAGCTTACCCTTACCCTTACCCTTACCCTTACCCTTACCCTTACCCTTACCCTTATACTTGCTTTTACCCATAGGCTTACCCTTACCTTTACCCTTACCCTTACCCTTACCCTTACCCTTACCCTTGCTTTTACCCTTGAGCTTACCCTTACCCTTACCCTTACCCTTACCCTTAAGCTTACCCTTACCCTTACCCTTACCCTTACCCTTACCCTTACCCTTACCCTTACCCTTACCCTTACCCTTACCCTTACCCTTACCCTTGCTTTTACCCTTAAGCTTACCCTTACCCTTACCCTTACCCTTATCCTTGCTTTTACCCTTAAGCTTACCCTTACCCTTACCCTTACCCTTACCCTTAAGCTTTCCCTTACCCTTACCCTTACCCTTACCCTTACCCTTACCCTTACCCTTACCCTTACCCTTACCCTTACCCTTACCCTTACCCTTACCCTTGCTTTTACCCTTAAGCTTACCCTTACCCTTACCCTTACCCTTACCCTTACCCTTACCCTTACCCTCACCCTTACCCTTACCCTTGCTTTTACCCTTAAGCTTACCCTTACCCTTACCCTTACCCTTACCCTTAAGCTTACCCTTACCCTTACCCTTACCCTTACCCTTACCCTTACCCTTGCTTTTACCCTTAAGCTTACCCTTACCCTTACCCTTACCCTTACCCTTAAGCTTACCCTTACCCTTACCCTTACCCTTACCCTTACCCTTACCCTTACCCTTACCCTTACCCTTACCCTTACCCTTGCTTTTACCCTTAAGCTTACCCTTACCCTTACCCTTACCCTTACCCTTACCCTTGCTTTTACCCTTAAGCTTACCCTTACCCTTACCCTTACCCTTAAGCTTACCCTTACCCTTACCCTTACCCTTACCCTTACCCTTACCCTTACCCTTACCCTTACCCTTACCCTTACCCTTACCCTTACCCTTACCCTTGCTTTTACCCTTAAGCTTTCCCTTACCCTTACCCTTAACCTTACCCTTACCCTTACCCTTACCCTTACCCTTACCCTTGCTTTTACCCTTAGGCTTACCCTTACCTTTACCCTTACCCTTACCCTTACCCTTACCCTTACCCTTACCCTTACCCTTACCTTTACCTTTACCCTTGCATTTACCCTTAAGCTTACCCTTACCCTTACCCTTACCCTTACCCTTACCCTTACTCTTGCTTTTACCCTTAAGCTTACCCTTACCCTTACCCTTACCCTTACCCTTACCCTTGCTTTTACCCTTAGGCTTACCCTTACCCTTTCCCTTACCCTTACCCTTGCTTTTACCCTTAAGCTTACCCTTACCCTTACCCTTACCCTTACCCTTACCCTTACCCTTACCCTTACCCTTACCCTTACCCTTACCCTTACCCTTACCCTTACCCTAACCCTTACCCTTACCCTTACCCTTACCCTTACCCTTGCTTTTACCCTTAGGCTTACCCTTACCTTTACCCTTACCCTTACCCTTACCCTTACCCTTACCCTTGCTTTTACCCTTAAGCTTACCCTTACCCTTACCCTTACCCTTACCCTTACCCTTACCCTTACCCTTGCTTTTACCCTTAAGCTTACCCTTACCCTTACCCTTACCCTTACCCTTACCCTTACCCTTACCCTCACCCTTGCTTTTACCCTTAAGCTTACCCTTACCCTTACCCTTACCCTTACCCTTACCCTTACCCTTACCCTTACCCTTGCTTTTACCCTTAAGCTTACCCTTACCCTTACCCTTACCCTTACCCTTACCCTTGCTTTTACCCTTAGGCTTACCCTTACCCTTACCCTTACCCTTACCCTTGCTTTTACCCTTAAGCTTACCCTTACGCTTACCCTTACCCTTACTCTTACCCTTACCCTTACCCTTACCCTTACCCTTGCTTTTACCCTTAGGCTTACCCTTACCTTTACCCTTACCCTTACCCTTACCCTTACCCTTACCCTTACCCTTACCCTTACCCTTACCCTTACCCTTGCTTTTACCCTTAAGCTAACCCTTTCCCTTACCCTTACCCTTACCCTTACCCTTAACCTTACCCTTACCCTTGCTTTTACCCTTAAGCTCACCCTTACCCTTACCCTTACCCTCACCCTTACACTTACCCTTACCCTGACCCTTACCCTTGCTTTTACCCTTAAGCTTACCCTTACCCTTACCCTTACCCTTACCCTTAAGCTTACCCTTACCCTTACCCTTACCCTTACCCTTACCCTTACCCTTACCCTTACCCTTGCTTTTACCCTTAAGCTTACCCTTACCCTTACCCTTACCCTTACCCTTACCCTTGCTTTTACCCTTAAGCTTACCCTTACCCTTACCCTTACCCTTACCCTTAAGCTTACCCTTACCCTTACCCTTACCCTTACCCTTACCCTTACCCTTACCCTTACCCTTGCTTTTACCCTTAAGCTTACCCTTACCCTTACCCTTACCCTTACCCTAACCCTTACCCTTAACCTTACCCTTACCCTTACCCTTACCCTTACCCTTACCCTTACCCTTGCTTTTACCCTTAGGCTTACCCTTACCTTCACCCTTACCATCACCCTTACCCTTACCCTTACCTTTACCCTTACCCTTACCCTTGCTTTTACCCTTAAGCTTACCCTTACCCTTACCCTTACCCTTACCCTTACCCTTACCCTTACCCTTACCCTTACCCTTACCCTTACCCTTACCCTTGCTTTTACCCTTAAGCTTACCCTTACCCTTACCCTTACCCTTACCCTTACCCTTAACCTTACCCTTACCCTTACCCTTACCCTTACCCTTGCTTTTACCCTTAAACTTACCCTTACCCTTACCCTTACTCTTACCCTTACCCTTACCCTTACCCTTACCCTTACCCTTACCCTTACCCTTGCTTTTACCCTTACCCTAACCCTTACCCTTGCTTTTACCCTTAAGCTTACCCTTACCCTTACCCTTACCCTTACCCTTACCCTTACCCTTACCCTTGCTTTTACCCTTAAGCTTACCCTTACCCTTACCCTTACCCTTACCCTTACCCTTACCCTAACCCTTACCCTTGCTTTTACCCTTTAGCTTACCCTTACCCTTACCCTTACCCTTACCCTTACCCTTACCCTTGCTTTTACCCTTAAGCTTACCCTTACCCTTACCCTTACCCTTACCCTTAACCTTACCCTTACCCTAACCCTTACCCTTGCTTTTACCCTTTAGCTTACCCTTACCCTTACCCTTACCCTTACCCTTACCCTTACCCTTACCATTACCCTTACCCTTACCCTTACCCTTACCCTTACCCTTACCCTTACCCTTACCCTTACCCTTACCCTTACCCTTACCCTTACCCTTGCTTTTAGCCTTAAGCTTACCCTTACCCTTACCCTTACCCTTACCCTTACCCTTACCCTTACCCTTACCCTTACCCTTACCCTTACCCTTACCCTTGCTTTTACCCTTTAGCTTACCCTTACCCTTACCCTTACCCTTACCCTTACCCTTGCTTTTACCCTTAGGCTTAACCTTACCTTTACCCTTACCCTTACCCTTACCCTTTTACCCTTACCCTTACCCTTACCCTTACCCTTACCCTTACCCTTACCCTTACCCTTACCCTTACCCTTGCTTTTACCCTTAAGCTTACCCTTACCCTTACCCTTACCCTTACCCTTACCCTTGCTTTTACCCTTAGGCTTACCCTTACCCTTACCCTTACCCTTACCCTTGCTTTTACCCTTAAGCTTACCCTTACCCTTACCCTTACTCTTACCCTTACCCTTACCCTTACCCTTACCCTTACCCTTACCCTTACCCTTACCCTTACCCTTACCCTTACCCTTACCCTTACCCCTACCCTTACCCTTACCCTTGCTTTTTCCCTTAGGTTTACCCTTACCTTTACCCTTACCCTAACCCTTACCCTTACCCTTACCCTTACCCTTACCCTTGCTTTTACCCTTAAGCTTACCCTTACCCTTACCCTTACCCTTACCCTTACCCTTACCCTTGCTTTTACCCTTAAGCTTACCCTTACCCTTACCCTTACCCTTACCCTTACCCTTACCCTTACCCTCACCCTTACCCTTACCCTTACCCTTACCCTTACCCTTGCTTTTACCCTTAAGCTTACCCTTACCCTTACCCTTACCCTTACCCTTACCCTTACCCTAACCCTTACCCTTGCTTTTACCCTTAAGCTTACCCTTACCCTTACCCTTACCCTTACCCTTACCCTTACCCTTACCTTTACCCTTACCCTTACCGTTACCCTTACCCTTACCCTTACCCTTTCCCTTACCCTTACCCTTGCTTTTACCCTTAAGCTTACCCTTACCCTTACCCTTACCCTTACCCTTACCCTTACCCTTACCCTTACCCTTACCCTTACCCTTGCTTTTACCCTTAATATTACCCTTACCCTTACCCTTACCCTTACCCTTACCCTTACCCTTACCCTTGCTTTTACCCTTAGGCTTACCCTTACCTTTACCCTTACCCTTACCCTTACCCTTACCCTTACCCTTACCCTTACCCTTGCTTTTACCCTTAAGCTTACCCTTACCCTTACCCTTACCCTTACCCTTACCCTTACCCTTACCCTTGCTTTTACCCTTAAGCTTACCCTTACCCTTACCCTTACCCTTACCCTTACCCTTGCTTTTACCCTTAGGCTTACCCTTACCCTTACCCTTACCCTTACCCTTGCTTTTACCCTTAAGCTTACCCTTACCCTTACCCTTACTCTTACCCTTACCCTTACCCTTACCCTTACCCTTACCCTTACCCTTACCCTTGCTTTTACCCTTAGGCTTACCCTTACCTTTACCCTTACCCTAACCCTTACCCTTACCCTTACCCTTACCCTTACCCTTGCTTTTACCCTTAAGCTTACCCTTACCCTTACCCTTACCCTTACCCTTACCCTTACCCTTACCCTTGCTTTTACCCTTAAGCTTACCCTTACCCTTACCCTTACCCTTACCCTTACCCTTACCCTTACCCTTACCCTTACCCTTACCCTTACCCTTACCCTTACCCTTACCCTTACCCTTACCCTTACCCTTACCCTTGCTTTTACCCTTAAGCTTACCCTTACCCTTACCCTTACCCTTACCCTTACCCTTACCCTTACCCTTACCCTTACCCTTACCCTTACCCTTATCCTTGCTTTTACCCTTAGGCTTACCCTTACCTTTACCCTTACCCTTACCCTTACCCTTACCCTTACCCTTACCCTTGCTTTTACCCTTAAGCTTACCCTTACCCTTACCCTTACCCTTACCCTTAAGCTTACCCTTACCCTTACCCTTACCCTTACCCTTACCCTTACCCTTACCCTTACCCTTACCCTTACCCTTGCTTTTACCCTTAAGCTTACCCTTACCCTTACCCTTACCCTTACCCTTACCCTTGCTTTTACCCTTAAGCTTACCCTTACCCTTACCCTTACCCTTACCCTTAAGCTTTCCCTTACCCTTACCCTTACCCTTACCCTTACCCTTACCCTCACCCTTACCCTTACCCTTACCCTTACCCTTACCCTTACCCTTACCCTTACCCTTGCTTTTACCCTTAAGCTTACCCTTACCCTTACCCTTACCCTTACCCTTAAGCTTACCCTTACCCTTACCCTTACCCTTACCCTCACCCTTACCCTTACCCTTGCTTTTATCCTTAAGCTTACCCTTACCCTTACCCTTACCCTTACCCTTAAGCTTACCCTTACCCTTACCCTTACCCTTACCCTTACCCTTACCCTTACCCTTACCCTCACCCTTGCTTTTACCCTTAAGCTTACCCTTACCCTTACCCTTACCCTTACCCTTAAGCTTACCCTTACCCTTACCCTTACCCTTACCCTTACCCTTACCCTTACCCTTACCCTTACCCTTACCCTTACCCTTACCCTTACCCTTACCCTTACCCTTACCCTTACCCTTACCCTTACCCTTACCCTTACCCTTACCCTTACCCTTGCTTTTACCCTTAAGCTTACCCTTACCCTTACCCTTACCCTTACCCTTACCCTTACCCTTGCTTTTACCCTTAGGCTTACCCTTACCCTTACCCTTACCCTTACCCTTGCTTTTACCCTTAAGCTTACCCTTACCCTTACCCTTACTCTTACCCTTACCCTTACCCTTACCCTTACCCTTACCCTTACCCTTACCCTTACCCTTACCCTTACCCTTACCCTTACCCTTACCCCTACCCTTACCCTTACCCTTGCTTTTTCCCTTAGGTTTACCCTTACCTTTACCCTTACCCTAACCCTTACCCTTACCCTTACCCTTACCCTTACCCTTGCTTTTACCCTTAAGCTTACCCTTACCCTTACCCTTACCCTTACCCTTACCCTTACCCTTACCCTTGCTTTTACCCTTAAGCTTACCCTTACCCTTACCCTTACCCTTACCCTTACCCTTACCCTTACCCTCACCCTTACCCTTACCCTTACCCTTACCCTTACCCTTGCTTTTACCCTTAAGCTTACCCTTACCCTTACCCTTACCCTTACCCTTACCCTTACCCTAACCCTTACCCTTGCTTTTACCCTTAAGCTTACCCTTACCCTTACCCTTACCCTTACCCTTACCCTTACCCTTACCCTTACCTTTACCCTTACCCTTACCCTTACCCTTACCCTTACCCTTTCCCTTACCCTTACCCTTGCTTTTACCCTTAAGCTTACCCTTACCCTTACCCTTACCCTTACCCTTACCCTTACCCTTACCCTTACCCTTACCCTTACCCTTGCTTTTACCCTTAATATTACCCTTACCCTTACCCTTACCCTTACCCTTACCCTTACCCTTACCCTTGCTTTTACCCTTAGGCTTACCCTTACCTTTACCCTTACCCTTACCCTTACCCTTACCCTTACCCTTACCCTTACCCTTGCTTTTACCCTTAAGCTTACCCTTACCCTTACCCTTACCCTTACCCTTACCCTTACCCTTACCCTTGCTTTTACCCTTAAGCTTACCCTTACCCTTACCCTTACCCTTACCCTTACCCTTACCCTTACCCTTGCTTTTACCCTTAGGCTTACCCTTACCCTTACCCTTACCCTTACCCTTGCTTTTACCCTTAAGCTTACCCTTACCCTTACCCTTACTCTTACCCTTACCCTTACCCTTACCCTTACCCTTACCCTTACCCTTACCCTTACCCTTACCCTTGCTTTTACCCTTAGGCTTACCCTTACCTTTACCCTTACCCTAACCCTTACCCTTACCCTTACCCTTACCCTTGCTTTTACCCTTAAGCTTACCCTTACCCTTACCCTTACCCTTACCCTTACCCTTACCCTTACCCTTGCTTTTACCCTTAAGCTTACCCTTACCCTTACCCTTACCCTTACCCTTACCCTTACCCTTACCCTTACCCTTACCCTTACCCTTACCCTTACCCTTACCCTTACCCTTACCCTTACCCTTACCCTTGCTTTTACCCTTAAGCTTACCCTTACCCTTACCCTTACCCTTACCCTTACCCTTACCCTTACCCTTACCCTTACCCTTACCCTTACCCTTATCCTTGCTTTTACCCTTAGGCTTACCCTTACCTTTACCCTTACCCTTACCCTTACCCTTACCCTTACCCTTACCCTTGCTTTTACCCTTAAGCTTACCCTTACCCTTACCCTTACCCTTACCCTTAAGCTTACCCTTACCCTTACCCTTACCCTTACCCTTACCCTTACCCTTACCCTTACCTTTGCTTTTACCCTTAAGCTTACCCTTACCCTTACCCTTACCCTTACCCTTACCCTTGCTTTTACCCTTAAGCTTACCCTTACCCTTACCCTTACCCTTACCCTTAAGCTTTCCCTTACCCTTACCCTTACCCTTACCCTTACCCTTACCCTCACCCTTACCCTTACCCTTACCCTTACCCTTACCCTTACCCTTACCCTTACCCTTGCTTTTACCCTTAAGCTTACCCTTACCCTTACCCTTACCCTTACCCTTAAGCTTACCCTTACCCTTACCCTTACCCTTACCCTCACCCTTACCCTTACCCTTGCTTTTATCCTAAAGCTTACCCTTACCCTTACCCTTACCCTTACCCTTAAGCTTACCCTTACCCTTACCCTTACCCTTACCCTTACCCTTACCCTTACCCTTACCCTTGCTTTTACCCTTAAGCTTACCCTTACCCTTACCCTTACCCTTACCCTTAAGCTTACCCTTACCCTTACCCTTACCCTTACCCTTACCCTTACCCTTACCCTTACCCTTACCCTTACCCTTACCCTTACCCTTACCCTTACCCTTACCCTTACCCTTACCCTTACCCTTACCCTTACCCTTACCCTTACTCTTACCCTTGCTTTTACCCTTAAGCTTACCCTTACCCTTACCCTTACCCTTACCCTTGCTTTTACCCTTAAGCTTACCCTTACCCTTACCCTTACCCTTACCCTTACCCTTACCCTTACCCTTACCCTTACCCTTACCCTTGCTTTTACCCTTAAGCTTACCCTTACACTTACCCTTAACCTTACCCTTACCCTTACCCTTACCCTTACCCTTACCCTTGCTTTTACCCTTAGGCTTACCCTTACCTTTACCCTTACCCTTACCCTTACCCTTACCCTTACCCTTACCCTTACCCTTACCCTTACCTTTACCCTTACCCTTGCTTTTACCGTTAAGCTTACCCTTACCCTTACCCTTACCCTTACTCTTGCTTTTACCCTTAAGCTTACCCTTACCCTTACCCTTACCCTTACCCTTACCCTTGCTTTTACCCTTAGGCTTACCCTTACCCTTTCCCTTACCCTTACCCTTGCTTTTACCCTTAAGCTTACCCTTACCCTTACCCTTACCCTTACCCTTACCCTTACCCTTACCCTTACCCTTACCCTTACCCTTACCCTTACCCTAACCCTTACCCTTACCCTTACCCTTACCCTTACCCTTGCTTTTACCCTTAGGCTTACCCTTAACTTTACCCTTACCCTTACCCTTACCCTTGCTTTTACCCTTAAGCTTACCCTTACCCTTACCCTCACCCTTACCCTTACCCTTACCCTTACCCTTACCTTTGCTTTTACCCTTAAGCTTACCCTTACCCTTACCCTTACCCTTACCCTTACCCTTACCCTTACCCTTACCCTTACCCTCACCCTTGCTTTTACCCTTAAGCTTACCCTTACCCTTACCCTTACCCTTACCCTTACCCTTACCCTTACCCTTGCTTTTACCCTTAAGCTTACCCTTACCCTTACCCTTACCCTTACCCTTACCCTTGCTTTTACCCTTAGGCTTACCCTTACCCTTACCCTTACCCTTACCCTTGCTTTTACCCTTAAGCTTACCCTTACCCTTACCCTTACCCTTACTCTTACCCTTACCCTTACCCTTACCCTTACCCTTGCTTTTACCCTTAGGCTTACCCTTACCTTTACCCTTACCCTTACCCTTACCCTTACCCTTACCCTTACCCTTACCCTTACCCTTACCCTTGCTTTTACCCTTAAGCTAACCCTTACCCTTACCCTTACCCTTACCCTTACCCTTAACCTTACCCTTACCCTTGCTTTTACCCTTAAGCTCACCCTTACCCTTACCCTTACCCTTACCCTTACACTTACCCTTACCCTGACCCTTACCCTTGCTTTTACCCTTAAGCTTACCCTTACCCTTACCCTTACCCTTACCCTTACCCTTACCCTTACCCTTACCCTTAAGCTTACCCTTACCCTTACCCTTACCCTTACCCTTACCCTTACCCTTGCTTTTACCCTTAAGCTTTCCCTTACCCTTACCCTTACCCTTACCCTTGCTTTTACCCTTAAGCTTACCCTTACCCTTACCCTTACCCTTACCCTTAAGCTTACCCTTACCCTTACCCTTACCCTTACCCTTACCCTTACCCTTACCCTTGCTTTTACCCTTAAGCTTACCCTTACCCTTACCCTTACCCTTACCCTAACCCTTACCCTTAACCTTACCCTTACCCTTACCCTTACCCTTACCCTTACCCTTGCTTTTACCCTTAGGCTTACCCTTACCTTTACCCTTACCATTACCCTTACCCTTATCCTTACCCTTACCCTTACCCTTGCTTTTACCCTTAAGCTTACCCTTACCCTTACCCTTACCCTTACCCTTACCCTTACCCTTACCCTTACCCTTACCCTTACCCTTACCCTTACCCTTACCCTTACCCTTACCCTTACCCTTGCTTTTACCCTTAAGCTTACCCTTACCCTTACCCTTACCCTTACCCTTACCCTTACCCTTACCCTTACCCTTACCCTTACCCTTACCCTTACCCTTACCCTTGCTTTTACCCTTAAGCTTACCCTTACCCTTACCCTTACTCTTACCCTTACCCTTACCTTTACCCTTACCCTTGCTTTTACCCTTAAGCTTACCCTTACCCTTACCTTTACCCTTACCCTTACCCTTACCCTTACCCTTACCCTTACCCTTACCCTTACCCTTACCCTTACCCTTACCCTTACCCTTACCCTTACCCTTACCCTTACCCTTACCCTTACCCTTGCTTTTACCCTTAGGCTTACCCTTACCTTTAGCCTTACCCTTACCCTTACCCTTACCCTTACCCTTACCCTTACCCTTACCCTTACCCTTACCCTTGCTTTTACCCTTAAGCTTACCCTTACCCTTACCCTTACCCTTACCCTCACCCTTACCCTTACCCTTGCTTTTACCCTTAAGCTTACCCTTACCCTTACCCTTACCCTTACACTTACCCTTGCTTTTACCCTTAGGCTTACCCTTACCCTTACCCTTACCCTTACCCTTAAGCTTACCCTTACCCTTACCCTTACCCTTACCCTTACCCTTACCCTTACCCTTACCCTTACCCTTACCCTTACCCTTGCTTTTAACCTTAAGCTTACCCTTACCTTTACCCTTACCCTTACCCTTACCCTTACCCTTACCCTTACCCTTACCCTTGCTTCGACCCTTAGGCTTACCCTTACCTTTACCCTTACCCTTACCCTTACCCTTACCCTTACCCTTACCCTTACCCTTACCCTTACCCTTGCTTTTACCCTTAGGCTTACCCTTACCCTTACCCTTGCTTTTACCCTTAAGCTTACCCTTACCCTTACCCTTACTCTTACCCTTACCCTTACCCTTACCCTTACCCTTACCCTTACCCTTACCCTTACCCTTACCCTTACCCTTGCTTTTACCCTTAGGCTTACCCTTACCTTTACCCTTACCCTAACCCTTACCCTTACCCTTACCCTTACCCTTACCCTTGCTTTTACCCTTAAGCTTACCCTTACCCTTACCCTTACCCTTACCCTTACCCTTACCCTTGCTTTTACCCTTAAGCTTACCCTTACCCGTACCCTTACCCTTACCCTTACCCTTACCCTTACCCTTACCCTTACCCTTACCCTTACCCTTACCCTTACCCTTACCCTTGCTTTTACCCTTAAGCTTACCCTTACCCTTACCCTTACCCTTACCCTTACCCTAACCCTTACCCTTGCTTTTACCCTTAAGCTTACCCTTACCCTTACCCTTACCCTTACCCTTACCCTTACCCTTACCCTTACCCTTACCTTTACCCTTACCCTTACCCTTACCCTTACCCTTACCCTTACCCTTACCCTTACCCTTACCCTTACCCTTACCATTACACTTACCCTTACCCTTACCCTTACCCTTGCTTTTACCCTTAGGCTTACCCTTACCTTTACCCTTACCCTAACCCTTACCCTTACCCTTACCCTTACCCTTACCCTTACCTTACCCTTGCTTTTACCCTTAAGCTTACCCTTACCCTTACCCTTACCCTTACCCTTACCCTTACCTTTACCCTTGCTTTTACCCTTAAGCTTACCCTTACCCTTACCCTTACCCTTACCCTTACCCTTACCCTTACCTTTACCCTTACCCTTACCCTTACCCTTACCCTTACCCTTACCCTTACCCTTACCCTTACCCTTACCCTTACCCTTGCTTTTACCCTTAAGCTTACCCTTACCCTTACCCTTACCCTTACCCTTACCGTTACCCTTTCTTTTACCCTTAAGCTTACCCTTACCCTTACCCTTACCCTTACCCTTACCCTTGCTTTTACCCTTAGGCTTACCCTTACCCTTACCCTTGCTTTTACCCTTAAGCTTACCCTTACCCTTACCCTTACTCTTACCCTTACCCTTACCCTTACCCCTACCCTTACCCTTACCCTTACCCTTACCCTTACCCTTACCCTTGCTTTTACCCTTAGGCTTACCCTTACCTTTACCCTTACCCTAACCCTTACCCTTACCCTTACCCTTACCCTTACCCTTGCTTTTACCCTTAAGCTTACCCTTACCCTTACCCTTACCCTTACCCTTACCCTTACCCTTACCCTTACCCTTACCCTTACCCTTACCCTTACCCTTGCTTTTACCCTTAAGCTTACCCTTACCCGTACCCTTACCCTTACCCTTACCCTTACCCTTACCCTTACCCTTACCCTTACCCTTGCTTTTACCCTTAAGCTTACCCGTACCCTTACCCTTACCCTTACCCTTACCCTAACCCTTACCCTTGCTTTTACCCTTAAGCTTACCCTTACCCTTACCCTTACCCTTACCCTTACCCTTACCCTTACCCTTACCCTTACCCTTACCCTTACCCTTACCCTTACCCTTACCCTTACCCTTACCCTTACCCTTGCTTTTACCCTTAAGCTTACCCTTACCCTTACCCTTACCCTTACCCTTACCCTTACCCTTTCCCTTACCCTTACCCTTACCCTTGCTTTTACCCTTAAGCTTACCCTTACCCTTACCCTTACCCTTACCCTTACCCTTACCCTTACCCTTACCCTTGCTTTTACCCTTAGGCTTACCCTTACCTTTACCCTTACCCTTACCCTTACCCTTACCCTTACCCTTACCCTTACCCTTGCTTTTACCCTTAAGCTTACCCTTACCCCTACCCTTACCCTTACCCTTACCCTTACCCTTACCCTTGCTTTTACCCTTAAGCTTACCCTTACCCTTACCCTTACCCTTACCCTTACCCTTGCTTTTACCCTTAGGCTGACCCTTACCCTTACCCTTACCCTTACCCTTGCTTTTACCCTTAAGCTTACCCTTACCCTTACCCTTACTCTTACCCTTACCCTTACCCTTACCCTTACCCTTACACTTACCCTTACCCTTACCCTTACCCTTGCTTTTACCCTTAGGCTTACCCTTACCTTTACCCTTACCCTAACCCTTACCCTTACCCTTACCCTTACCCTTACCCTTGCTTTTACCCTTAAGCTTACCCTTACCCTTACCCTTACCCTTACCCTTACCCTTACCCTTACCCTTACCCTTGCTTTTACCCTTAAGCTTACCCTTACCCTTACCCTTACCCTTACCCTTACCCTTACCCTTACCCTTACCCTTACCCTTGCTTTTACCCTTAAGCTTACCCTTAACCTTACCCTTACCCTTACCCTTACCCTTACCCTTACCCTTACCCTTACCCTTACCCTTACCCTTATACTTGCTTTTACCCTTAGGCTTACCCTTACCTTTACCCTTACCCTTACCCTTACCCTTACCCTTACCCTTGCTTTTACCCTTAAGCTTACCCTTACCCTTACCCTTACCCTTACCCTTAAGCTTACCCTTACCCTTACCCTTACCCTTACCCTTACCCTCACCCTTACCCCTACCCTTACCCTTACCCTTACCCTTGCTTTTACCCTTAAGCTTACCCTTACCCTTACCCTTACCCTTACCCTTATCCTTGCTTTTACCCTTAAGCTTACCCTTACCCTTACCCTTACCCTTACCCTTAAGCTTTCCCTTACCCTTACCCTTACCCTTACCCTTACCCTTACCCTTACCCTTACCCTTACCCTTACCCTTACCCTTACCCTTGCTTTTTGCCCTTAAGCTTACCCTTAACCTTACCCTTACCCTTACCCTTACCCTTACCCTTACCCTTACCCTCACCCTTACCCTTACCCTTGCTTTTACCCTTAAGCTTACCCTTACCCTTACCCTTACCCTTACCCTTAAGCTTACCCTTACCCTTACCCTTACCCTTACCCTTACCCTTACCCTTGCTTTTACCCTTAAGCTTACCCTTACCCTTACCCTTACCCTTACCCTTAAGCTTACCCTTACCCTTACCCTTACCCTTACCCTTACCCTTACCCTTACCCTTACCCTTACCCTTACCCTTACCCTTGCTTTTACCCTTAAGCTTTCCCTTACCCTTACCCTTAACCTTACCCTTACCCTTACCCTTACCCTTACCCTTACCCTTGCTTTTACCCTTAGGCTTACCCTTACCTTTACCCTTACCCTTACCCTTACCCTTACCCTTACCCTTACCCTTACCCTTACCTTTACCCTTACCCTTGCATTTACCCTTAAGCTTACCCTTACCCTTACCCTTACCCTTACCCTTACCCTTACTCTTGCTTTTACCCTTAAGCTTACCCTAACCCTTACCCTTACCCTTACCCTTACCCTTGCTTTTACCCTTAGGCTTACCCTTACCCTTTCCCTTACCCTTACCCTTGCTTTTACCCTTAAGCTTACCCTTACCCTTACCCTTACCCTTACCCTTACCCTTACCCTTACCCTTACCCTTACCCTTACCCTTACCCTTACCCTTACCCTTACCCTAACCCTTACCCTTACCCTTACCCTTACCCTTACCCTTGCTTTTACCCTTAGGCTTACCCTTACCTTTACCCTTACCCTTACCCTTACCCTTACCCTTACCCTTGCTTTTACCCTTAAGCTTACCCTTACCCTTACCCTTACCCTTACCCTTACCCTTACCCTTACCCTTACCCTTACCCTTGCTTTTACCCTTAAGCTTACCCTTACCCTTACCCTTACCCTTACCCTTACCCTTACCCTTACCCTTACCCTTACCCTCACCCTTGCTTTTACCCTTAAGCTTACCCTTACCCTTACCCTTACCCTTACCCTTACCCTTACCCTTACCCTTACCCTTACCCTTACCCTTACCCTTGCTTTTACCCTTAAGCTTACCCTTACCCTTACCCTTACCCTTACCCTTACCCTTGCTTTTACCCTTAGGCTTACCCTTACCCTTACCCTTACCCTTACCCTTGCTTTTACCCTTAAGCTTACCCTTACCCTTACCCTTACCCTTACTTTTACCCTTAGCCTTACCCTTACCCTTACCCTTGCTTTTACCCTTAGGCTTACCCTTACCTTTACCCTTACCCTTACCCTTACCCTTACCCTTACCCTTACCCTTACCCTTACCCTTACCCTTACCCTTACCCTTACCCTTACCCTTACCCTTACCCTTACCCTTACCCTTACCCTTACCCTTACCCTTACCCTTACCCTTGCTTTTACCCTTAGGCTTACCCTTACCTTTAGCCTTACCCTTACCCTTACCCTTACCCTTACCCTTACCCTTACCCTTACCCTTACCCTTGCTTTTACCCTTAAGCTTACCCTTACCCTTACCCTTACCCTTACCCTCACCCTTACCCTTACCCTTGCTTTTACCCTTAAGCTTACCCTTACCCTTACCCTTACCCTTACACTTACCCTTGCTTTTACCCTTAGGCTTACCCTTACCCTTACCCTTACCCTTACCCTTAAGCTTACCGTTACCCTTACCCTTACCCTTACCCTTACCCTTACCCTTACCCTTACCCTTACCCTTACCCTTACCCTTGCTTTTAACCTTAAGCTTACCCTTACCTTTACCCTTACCCTTACCCTTACCCTTACCCTTACCCTTACCCTTACCCTTGCTTCGACCCTTAGGCTTACCCTTACCTTTACCCTTACCCTTACCCTTACCCTTACCCTTACCCTTACCCTTACCCTTACCCTTACCCTTGCTTTTACCCTTAGGCTTACCCTTACCCTTACCCTTGCTTTTACCCTTAAGCTTACCCTTACCCTTACCCTTACTCTTACCCTTACCCTTACCCTTACCCTTACCCTTACCCTTACCCTTACCCTTACCCTTACCCTTACCCTTGCTTTTACCCTTAGGCTTACCCTTACCTTTACCCTTACCCTAACCCTTACCCTTACCCTTACCCTTACCCTTACCCTTGCTTTTACCCTTAAGCTTACCCTTACCCTTACCCTTACCCTTACCCTTACCCTTACCCTTGCTTTTACCCTTAAGCTTACCCTTACCCGTACCCTTACCCTTACCCTTACCCTTACCCTTACCCTTACCCTTACCCTTACCCTTACCCTTACCCTTACCCTTACCCTTGCTTTTACCCTTAAGCTTACCCTTACCCTTACCCTTACCCTTACCCTTACCCTAACCCTTACCCTTGCTTTTACCCTTAAGCTTACCCTTACCCTTACCCTTACCCTTACCCTTACCCTTACCCTTACCCTTACCCTTACCTTTACCCTTACCCTTACCCTTACCCTTACCCTTACCCTTACCCTTACCCTTACCCTTACCCTTACCCTTACCATTACACTTACCCTTACCCTTACCCTTACCCTTGCTTTTACCCTTAGGCTTACCCTTACCTTTACCCTTACCCTAACCCTTACCCTTACCCTTACCCTTACCCTTACCCTTACCTTACCCTTGCTTTTACCCTTAAGCTTACCCTTACCCTTACCCTTACCCTTACCCTTACCCTTACCTTTACCCTTGCTTTTACCCTTAAGCTTACCCTTACCCTTACCCTTACCCTTACCCTTACCCTTACCCTTACCTTTACCCTTACCCTTACCCTTACCCTTACCCTTACCCTTACCCTTACCCTTACCCTTACCCTTGCTTTTACCCTTAAGCTTACCCTTACCCTTACCCTTACCCTTACCCTTACCGTTACCCTTTCTTTTACCCTTAAGCTTACCCTTACCCTTACCCTTACCCTTACCCTTACCCTTGCTTTTACCCTTAGGCTTACCCTTACCCTTACCCTTGCTTTTACCCTTAAGCTTACCCTTACCCTTACCCTTACTCTTACCCTTACCCTTACCCTTACCCCTACCCTTACCCTTACCCTTACCCTTACCCTTACCCTTACCCTTGCTTTTACCCTTAGGCTTACCCTTACCTTTACCCTTACCCTAACCCTTACCCTTACCCTTACCCTTACCCTTACCCTTGCTTTTACCCTTAAGCTTACCCTTACCCTTACCCTTACCCTTACCCTTACCCTTACCCTTACCCTTACCCTTACCCTTACCCTTGCTTTTACCCTTAAGCTTACCCTTACCCGTACCCTTACCCTTACCCTTGCCCTTACCCTTACCCTTACCCTTACCCTTACCCTTACCCTTGCTTTTACCCTTAAGCTTACCCTTACCCTTACCCTTACCCTTACCCTTACCCTAACCCTTACCCTTGCTTTTACCCTTAAGCTTACCCTTACCCTTACCCTTACCCTTACCCTTACCCTTACCCTTACCCTTACCCTTACCCTTACCCTTACCCTTACCCTTACCCTTACCCTTACCCTTACCCTTACCCTTACCCTTACCCTTACCCTTACCCTTGCTTTTATCCTTAAGCTTACCCTTACCCTTACCCTTACCCTTACCCTTACCCTTTCCCTTACCCTTACCCTTACCCTTGCTTTTACCCTTAAGCTTACCCTTACCCCTACCCTTACCCTTACCCTTACCCTTACCCTTACCCTTACCCTTGCTTTTACCCTTAGGCTTACCCTTACCTTTACCCTTACCCTTACCCTTACCCTTACCCTTACCCTTACCCTTACCCTTGCTTTTACCCTTAAGCTTACCCTTACCCCTACCCTTACCCTTACCCTTACCCTTACCCTTACCCTTGCTTTTACCCTTAAGCTTACCCTTACCCTTACCCTTACCCTTACCCTTACCCTTGCTTTTACCCTTAGGCTGACCCTTACCCTTACCCTTACCCTTACCCTTGCTTTTACCCTTAAGCTTACCCTTACCCTTACCCTTACTCTTACCCTTACCCTTACCCTTACCCTTACCCTTACACTTACCCTTACCCTTACCCTTACCCTTGCTTTTACCCTTAGGCTTACCCTTACCTTTACCCTTACCCTAACCCTTACCCTTACCCTTACCCTTACCCTTACCCTTGCTTTTACCCTTAAGCTTACCCTTACCCTTACCCTTACCCTTACCCTTACCCTTACCCTTACCCTTACCCTTAAACTTGCTTTTACCCTTAAGCTTACCCTTACCCTTACCCTTACCCTTACCCTTACCCTTACCCTTACCCTTACCCTTACCCTTGCTTTTACCCTTAAGCTTACCCTTAACCTTACCCTTACCCTTACCCTTACCCTTACCCTTACCCTTACCCTTACCCTTACCCTTACCCTTACCCTTATACTTGCTTTTACCCTTAGGCTTACCCTTACCTTTACCCTTACCCTTACCCTTACCCTTACCCTTACCCTTGCTTTTACCCTTAAGCTTACCCTTACCCTTACCCTTACCCTTACCCTTAAGCTTACCCTTACCCTTACCCTTACCCTTACCCTTACCCTCACCCTTACCCTTACCCTTACCCTTACCCTTACCCTTACCCTTGCTTTTACCCTTAAGCTTACCCTTACCCTTACCCTTACCCTTACCCTTATCCTTGCTTTTACCCTTAAGCTTACCCTTACCCTTACCCTTACCCTTAAGCTTTCCCTTACCCTTACCCTTACCCTTACCCTTACCCTTACCCTTACCCTTACCCTTACCCTTACCCTTACCCTTACCCTTACCCTTACCCTTGCTTTTACCCTTAAGCTTACCCTTACCCTTACCCTTACCCTTACCCTTACCCTTACCCTTACCCTTACCCTTACCCTCACCCTTACCCCTACCCTTGCTTTTACCCTTAAGCTTACCCTTACCCTTACCCTTACCCTTACCCTTAAGCTTACCCTTACCCTTACCCTTACCCTTACCCTTACCCTTACCCTTGCTTTTACCCTTAAGCTTACCCTTACCCTTACCCTTACCCTTACCCTTAAGCTTACCCTTACCCTTACCCTTACCCTTACCCTTACCCTTACCCTTACCCTTACCCTTACCCTTACCCTTACCCTTACCCTTACCCTTACCCTTACCCTTGCTTTTACCCTTAAGCTTACCCTTACCCTTACCCTTACCCTTACCCTTACCCTTGCTTTTACCCTTAAGCTTACCCTTACCCTTACCCTTACCCTTACCCTTAAGCTTACCCTTACCCTTACCCTTACCCTTACCCTTACCCTTACCCTTACCCTTACCCTTACCCTTACCCTTACCCTTACCCTTACCCTTGCTTTTACCCTTAAGCTTTCCCTTACCCTTACCCTTAACCTTACCCTTACCCTTACCCTTACCCTTACCCTTACCCTTGCTTTTACCCTTAGGCTTACCCTTACCTTTACCCTTACCCTTACCCTTACCCTTACCCTTACCCTTACCCTTACCCTTACCTTTACCCTTACCCTTGCATTTACCCTTAAGCTTACCCTTACCCTTACCCTTACCCTTACCCTTACCCTTACTCTTGCTTTTACCCTTAAGCTTACCCTAACCCTTACCCTTACCCTTACCCTTACCCTTGCTTTTACCCTTAGGCTTACCCTTACCCTTTCCCTTACCCTTACCCTTGCTTTTACCCTTAAGCTTACCCTTACCCTTACCCTTACCCTTACCCTTACCCTTACCCTTACCCTTACCCTTACCCTTACCCTTACCCTTACCCTTACCCTTACCCTAACCCTTACCCTTACCCTTACCCTTACCCTCACCCTTGCTTTTACCCTTAGGCTTACCCTTACCTTTACCCTTACCCTTACCCTTACCCTTACCCTTACCCTTGCTTTTACCCTTAAGCTTACCCTTACCCTTACCCTTACCCTTACCCTTACCCTTACCCTTACCCTTACCCTTACCCTTGCTTTTACCCTTAAGCTTACCCTTACCCTTACCCTTACCCTTACCCTTACCCTTACCCTTACCCTTACCCTCACCCTTGCTTTTACCCTTAAGCTTACCCTTACCCTTACCCTTACCCTTACCCTTACCCTTACCCTTACCCTTACCCTTACCCTTACCCTTACCCTTGCTTTTACCCTTAAGCTTACCCTTACCCTTACCCTTACCCTTACCCTTGCTTTTACCCTTAGGCTTACCCTTACCCTTACCCTTACCCTTACCCTTGCTTTTACCCTTAAGCTTACCCTTACCCTTACCCTTACCCTTACTCTTACCCTTAGCCTTACCCTTACCCTTACCCTTGCTTTTACCCTTAGGCTTACCCTTACCTTTACCCTTACCCTTACCCTTACCCTTACCCTTACCCTTACCCTTACCCTTACCCTTACCCTTACCCTTGCTTTTAGCCTTAAGCTAACCCTTTCCCTTACCCTTACCCTTACCCTTAACCTTACCCTTACCCTTGCTTTTACCCTTAAGCTCACACTTACCCTTACCCTTACCCTTACCCTTACACTTACCCTTACCCTGACCCTTACCCTTGCTTTTACCCTTAAGCTTACCCTTACCCTTACCCTTACCCTTACCCTTAAGCTTACCCTTACCCTTACCCTTACCCTTACCCTTACCCTTACCCTTACCCTTACCCTTGCTTTTACCCTTAAGCTTACCCTTACCCTTACCCTTACCCTTACCCTTACCCTTGCTTTTACCCTTAAGCTTACCCTTACCCTTACCCTTACCCTTACCCTTAAGCTTACCCTTACCCTTACCCTTACCCTTACCCTTACCCTTACCCTTACCCTTACCCTTGCTTTTACCCTTAAGCTTACCCTTACCCTTACCCTTACCCTTACCCTAACCCTTACCCTTAACCTTACCCTTACCCTTACCCTTACCCTTACCCTTACCCTTACCCTTGCTTTTACCCTTAGGCTTACCCTTACCTTCACCCTTACCATCACCCTTACCCTTACCCTTACCCTTACCCTTACCCTTACCCTTGCTTTTACCCTTAAGCTTACCCTTACCCTTACCCTTACCCTTACCCTTACCCTTACCCTTACCCTTACCCTTACCCTTACCCTTACCCTTACCCTTACCCTTGCTTTTACCCTTAAGCTTACCCTTACCCTTACCCTTACCCTTACCCTTACCCTTAACCTTACCCTTACCCTTACCCTTACCCTTACCCTTACCCTTGCTTTTACCCTTAAACTTACCCTTACCCTTACCCTTACTCTTACCCTTACCCTTACCCTTACCCTTACCCTTACCCTTGCTTTTACCCTTAAGCTTACCCTTACCCTTACCTTTACCCTTACCCTTACCCTTACCCTTACTCTTCCCTTACCCTTACCCTTACCCTTACCCTTACCCTTGCTTTTACCCTTAGGCTTACCCTTACCATTAGCCTTACCCTTACCCTTACCCTTACCCTTACCCTTACCCTTACCCTTACCCTTACCCTTGCTTTTACCCTCAAGCTTACCCTTACCCTTACCCTTACCCTTACCCTTACCCTTACCCTTACCCTTGCTTTTACCCTTAAGCTTACCCTTACCCTTACCCTTACCCTTACACTTACCCTTGCTTTTACCCTTAGGCTTACCCTTACCCTTACCCTTACCCTTACCCTTAAGCTTACCCTTACCCTTACCCTTACCCTTACCCTTACCCTTACCCTTACCCTTACCCTTACCCTTACCCTTGCTTTTACCCTTAAGCTTACCCTTACCCTTACCCTTACCCTTACCCTTACCCTTACCCTTACCCTTGCTTTGACCCTTAGGCTTACCCTTACCTTTACCCTTACCCTTACCCTTACCCTTACCCTTACCCTTACCCTTACCCTTACCCTTACCCTTACCCTTACCCTTACCCTTACCCTTACCCTTGCTTTTACCCTTAAGCTTACCCTTACCCTTACCCTTACCCTTACCCTTACCCTTACCCTTACCCTTACCCTTGCTTATACCCTTAAGCTTACCCTTACCCTTACCCTTACCCTTACCCTTACCCTTACCCTTGCTTTTACCCTTAAGCTTACCCTTACCCTTACCCTTACCCTTACCCTTACCCTTACCCTAACCCTTACCCTTGCTTTTACCCTTTAGCTTACCCTTACCCTTACCCTTACCCTTACCCTTACCCTTACCCTTGCTTTTACCCTTAAGCTTACCCTTACCCTTACCCTTACCCTTACCCTTACCCTAACCCTTACCCTTGCTTTTACCCTTTAGCTTACCCTTACCCTTACCCTTACCCTTACCCTTACCCTTACCCTTACCCTTACCCTTACCCTTACCCTTACCCTTACCCTTACCCTTACCCTTACCCTTACCCTTACCCTTACCCTTACCCTTACCCTTACCCTTACCCTTACCCTTACCCTTACCCTTACCCTTACCCTTACCCTTGCTTTTACCCTTAATCTTACCCTTACCCTTACCCTTACCCTTACCCTTACCCTTACCCTTACCCTTACCCTTACCCTTGCTTTTACCCTTAAGCTTACCCTTACCCTTACCCTTACCCTTACCCTTACCCTTGCTTTTACCCTTAGGCTTAACCTTACCTTTACCCTTACCCTTACCCTTACCCTTACCCTTACCCTTACCCTTACCCTTACCCTTACCCTTACCCTTACCCTTACCCTTGCTTTTACCCTTAAGCTTACCCTTACCCTTACCCTTACCCTTACCCTTACCCTTGCTTTTACCCTTAGGCTTACCCTTACCCTTACCCTTACCCTTACCCTTGCTTTTACCCTTAAGCTTACCCTTACCCTTACCCTTACTCTTACCCTTACCCTTACCCTTACCCTTACCCTTACCCTTACCCTTACCCTTACCCTTACCCTTACCCTTACCCTTACCCTTACCCTTACCCTTACCCTTACCCTTACCCTTACCCTTACCCTTACCCTTACCCTTGCTTTTACCCTTAGGTTTACCCTTACCTTTACCCTTACCCTAACCCTTACCCTTACCCTTACCCTTACCCTTACCCTTGCTTTTACCCTTAAGCTTACCCTTACCCTTACCCTTACCCTTACCCTTACCCTTACCCTTACCCTTGCTTTTACCCTTAAGCTTACCCTTACCCTTACCCTTACCCTTACCCTTACCCTTACCCTTACCCTTACCCTTACCCTTACCCTTACCCTTACCCTTACCCTTACCCTTACCCTTGCTTTTACCCTTAAGCTTACCCTTACCCTTACCCTTACCCTTACCCTAACCCTTACCCTTGCTTTTACCCTTAAGCTTACCCTTACCCTTACCCTTACCCTTACCCTTACCCTTAGCCTTACCTTTACCCTTACCCTTACCCTTACCCTTACCCTTACCCTTACCCTTACCCTTACCCTTACCCTTGCTTTTACCCTTAAGCTTACCCTTACCCTTACCCTTACCCTTACCCTTACCCTTACCCTTACCCTTACCCTTACCCTTACCCTTACCCTTACCCTTACCCTTACCCTTGCTTTTACCCTTAAGATTACCCTTACCCTTACCCTTACCCTTACCCTTACCCTTACCCTTACCCTTGCTTTTACCCTTAGGCTTACCCTTACCTTTACCCTTACCCTTACCCTTACCCTTACCCTTACCCTTACCCTTACCCTTGCTTTTACCCTTAAGCTTACCCTTACCCTTACCCTTACCCTTACCCTTACCCTTACCCTTGCTTTTACCCTTAAGCTTACCCTTACCCTTACCCTTACCCTTACCCTTACCCTTACCCTTGCTTTTACCCTTAGGCTTACCCTTACCCTTACCCTTACCCTTACCCTTACCCTTGCTTTTACCCTTAAGCTTACCCTTACCCTCACCCTTACTCTTACCCTTACCCTTACCCTTACCCTTACCCTTACCCTTACCCTTACCCTTACCCTTACCCTTACCCTTACCCTTACCCTTACCCTTACCCTTACCCTTGCTTTTACCCTTAGGCTTACCCTTACCTTTACCCTTACCCTAACCCTTACCCTTACCCTTACCCTTACCCTTACCCTTGCTTTTACCCTTAAGCTTACCCTTACCCTTACCCTTACCCTTACCCTTACCCTTACCCTTACCCTTGCTTTTACCCTTAAGCTTACCCTTACCCTTACCCTTACCCTTACCCTTACCCTTACCCTTACCCTTACCCTTACCCTTACCCTTACCCTTACCCTTACCCTTATCCTTGCTTTTACCCTTAAGCTTACCCTTACCCTTACCCTTACCCTTACCCTTACCCTTACCCTTACCCTTACCCTTACCCTTACCCTTACCCTTACCCTTACCCTTACCCTTACCCTTACCCTTATCCTTGCTTTTACCCTTAGGCTTACCCTTACCTTTACCCTTACCCTTACCCTTACCCTTACCCTTACCCTTGCTTTTACCCTTAAGCTTACCCTTACCCTTACCCTTATCCTTACCCTTAAGCTTACCCTTACCCTTACCCTTACCCTTACCCTTACCCTTACCCTTACCCTTACCCTTACCCTTGCTTTTACCCTTAAGCTTACCCTTACCCTTACCCTTACCCTTACCCTTACCCTTGCTTTTACCCTTAAGCTTACCCTTACCCTTACCCTTACCCTTACCCTTAAGCTTTCCCTTACCCTTACCCTTACCCTTACCCTTACCCTTACCCTTACCCTTACCCTTACCCTTACCCTTACCCTTACCCTTACCCTTACCCTTACCCTTGCTTTTACCCTTAAGCTTACCCTTACCCTTACCCTTACCCTTACCCTTAAGCTTACCCTTACCCTTACCCTTACCCTTACCCTCACCCTTACCCTTACCCTTGCTTTTACCCTTAAGCTTACCCTTACCCTTACCCTTACCCTTACCCTTAAGCTTACCCTTACCCTTACCCTTACCCTTACCCTTACCCTTACCCTTACCCTTACCCTTGCTTTTACCCTTAAGCTTACCCTTACCCTTACCCTTACCCTTACCCTTAAGCTTACCCTTACCCTTACCCTTACCCTTACCCTTACCCTTACCCTTACCCTTACCCTTACCCTTACCCTTACCCTTACCCTTACCCTTACCCTTACCCTTACCCTTACCCTTACCCTTGCTTTTACCCTTAAGCTTACCCTTACCCTTACCCTTACCCTTACCCTTGCTTTTACCCTTAAGCTTACCCTTACCCTTACCCTTACCCTTACCCTTAAGCTTACCCTTACCCTTACCCTTACCCTTACCCTTACCCTTACCCTTACCCTTACCCTTACCCTTACCCTTACCCTTGCTTTTACCCTTAAGCTTACCCTTACCCTTACCCTTAACCTTACCCTTACCCTTACCCTTACCCTTACCCTTGCTTTTACCCTTAGGCTTACCCTTACCTTTACCCTTACCCTTACCCTTACCCTTACCCTTACCCTTACCCTTACCCTTACCTTAACCCTTACCCTTGCTTTTACCCTTAAGCTTACCCTTACCCTTACCCTTACCCTTACCCTTACTCTTGCTTTTACCCTTAAGCTTACCCTTACCCTTACCCTTACCCTTACCCTTACCCTTGCTTTTACCCTTAGGCTTACCCTTACCCTTTCCCTTACCCTTACCCTTGCTTTTACCCTTAAGCTTACCCTTACCCTTACCCTTACCCTTACCCTTACCCTTACCCTTACCCTTACCCTTACCCTTACCCTTACCCTTACCCTTACCCTTACCCTAACCCTTACCCTTACCCTTACCCTTACCCTTACCCTTGCTTTTACCCTTAAGCTTACCCTTACCCTTACCCTTACCCTTACCCTTACCCTTACCCTTACCCTTACCTTTGCTTTTACCCTTAAGCTTACCCTTACCCTTACCCTTACCCTTACCCTTACCCTTACCCTTACCCTTACCCTCACCCTTGCTTTTACCCTTAAGCTTACCCTTACCCTTACCCTTACCCTTACCCTTACCCTTACCCTTACCCTTACCCTTGCTTTTACCCTTAAGCTTACCCTTACCCTTACCCTTACACTTACCCTTACCCTTGCTTTTACCCTTAGGCTTACCCTTACCCTTACCCTTACCCTTACCCTTGCTTTTACCCTTAAGCTTACCCTTACCCTTACCCTTACCCTTACTCTTACCCTTACCCTTACCCTTACCCTTGCTTTTACCCTTAGGCTTACCCTTACCTTTACCCTTATCCTTACCCTTACCCTTACCCTTACCCTTACTCTTACCCTTACCCTTACCCTTACCCTTGCTTTTACCCTTAAGCTAACCCTTACCCTTACCCTTACCCTTACCCTTACCCTTAACCTTACCCTTACCCTTGCTTTTACCCTTAAGCTCACCCTTACCCTTACCCTTACCCTTACCCTTACACTTACCCTTACCCTGACCCTTACCCTTGCTTTTACCCTTAAGCTTACCCTTACCCTTACCCTTACCCTTACCCTTAAGCTTACCCTTACCCTTACCCTTACCCTTACCCTTACCCTTACCCTTACCCTTGCTTTTACCCTTAAGCTTACCCTTACCCTTACCCTTACCCTTACCCTTGCTTTTACCCTTAAGCTTACCCTTACCCTTACCCTTACCCTTAAGCTTACCCTTACCCTTACCCTTACCCTTACCCTTACCCTTACCCTTACCCTTGCTTTTACCCTTAAGCTTACCCTTACCCTTACCCTTACCCTTACCCTAACCCTTACCCTTAACCTTACCCTTACCCTTACCCTTACCCTTACCCTTGCTTTTACCCTTAGGCTTACCCTTACCTTTACCCTTACCATTACCCTTACCCTTACCCTTACCCTAACCCTTACCCTTACCCTTACCCTTGCTTTTACCCTTAAGCTTACCCTTACCCTTACCCTTACCCTTACCCTTACCCTTACCCTTACCCTTACCCTTACCCTTACCCTTACCCTTACCCTTGCTTTTACCCTTAAGCTTACCCTTACCCTTACCGTTACCCTTACCCTTACCCTTACCCTTACCCTTACCCTTACCCTTACCCTTACCCTTGCTTTTACCCTTAAGCTTATCCTTACCCTTACCCTTACTCTTACCCTTACCCTTACCTTTACCCTTACCCTTGCTTTTACCCTTAAGCTTACCCTTACCCTTACCTTTACCCTTACCCTTACCCTTACCCTTACCCTTACCCTTACCCTTACCCTTACCCTTACCCTTACCCTTACCCTTACCCTTACCCTTACCCTTACCCTTGCTTTTACCCTTAGGCTTACCCTTACCTTTAGCCTTACTCTTACCCTTACCCTTACCCTTACCCTTACCCTTACCCTTACCCTTACCCTTACCCTTACCCTTGCTTTTACCCTTAAGCTTACCCTTACCCTTACCCTTACCCTTACCCTTACCCTTACCCTTACCCTTGCTTTTACCCTTAAGCTTACCCTTACCCTTACCCTTACCCTTACACTTACCCTTGCTTTTACCCTTAGGCTTACCCTTACCCTTACCCTTACCCTTACCCTTAAGCTTACCCTTACCCTTACCCTTACCCTTACCCTTACCCTTACCCTTACCCTTACCCTTACCCTTACCCTTACCCTTGCTTTTACCCTTAAGCTTACCCTTACCCTTACCCTTACCCTTACCCTTACCCTTACCCTTACCCTTACCCTTGCTTCGACCCTTAGGCTCACCCTTACCTTTACCCTTACCCTTACCCTTACCCTTACCCTTACCCTTACCCTTACCCTTACCCTTGCTTTTACCCTTAAGCTTACCCTTACCCTTACCCTTACCCTTACCCTTACCCTTACCCTTACCCTTACCCTTACCCTTGCTTTTACCCTTAAGCTTACCCTTACCCTTACCCTTACCCTTACCCTTACCCTTGCTTTTACCCTTAGGCTTACCCTTACCCTTACCCTTACCCTTGCTTTTACCCTTAAGCTTACCCTTACCCTTACCCTTACCCTTACCCTTACCCTTACCCTTACCCTTACCCTTACCCTTACCCTTACCCTTACCCTTACCCTTACCCTTACCCTTACCCTTACCCTTACCCTTACCCTTACCCTTGCTTTTACCCTTAGGCTTAACCTTACCTTTACCCTTACCCTTACCCTTACCCTTACCCTTACCCTTACCCTTACCCTTACCCTTACCCTTACCCTTACCCTTGCTTTTACCCTTAAGCTTACCCTTACCCTTACCCTTACCCTTACCCTTGCTTTTACCCTTAAGCTTACCCTTACCCTTACCCTTACCCTTACCCTTACCCTCACCCTTACCCTTACCCTTACCCTTGCTTATACCCTTAAGCTTACCCTTACCCTTACCCTTACCCTTACCCTTACCCTTACCCTTACCCTTACCCTTACCCTTACCCTTACCCTTACCCTTACCCTTACCCTTACCCTTACCCTTACCCTTACCCTTACCCTTGCTTTTACCCTTAGGCTTACCCTTACCTTTACCCTTACCCTTACCCTTACCCTTACCCTTACCCTTACCCTTACCCTTACCCTTACCCTTGCTTTTACCCTTAAGCTTACCCTTACCCTTACCCTTACCCTTACCCTTACCCTAACCCTTACCCTTGCTTTTACCCTTAAGCTTACCCTTACCCTTACCCTTACCCTTACCCTTACCCTTACCCTTACCCTTACCCTTACCCTTACCCTTACCCTTGCTTTTACCCTTAAGCTTACCCTTACCCTTACCCTTACCCTTACCCTTACCCTTACCCTTACCCTTATCCTTACCCTTGCTTTTACCCTAAAGCTTACCCTTACCCTTACCCTTACCCTTACCCTTACCCTTACCCTTACCCTTACCCTTACCCTTACCCTTGCTTTTACTCTTAGGCTTACCCTTACCTTTACCCTTACCCTTACCCTTACCCTTACCCTTACCCTCACCCTTACCCTTACCCTTGCTTTTACCCTTAAGCTTACCCTCACCCTTACCCTTACCCTTACCCTTACCCTTGCTTTTACCCTTAAGCTTACCCTTACCCTTACCCTTGCTTTTACCCTTAGGCTTACCCTTACCCTTACTCTTAACCTTACCCTTGCTTTTACCCTTAAGCTTACCCTTACCCTTACCCTTACTCTTACCCTTACCCTTACCCTTACCCTTACCCTTACCCTTACCCTTACCCTTACCCTTACCCTTACCCTTACCCTTGCTTTTACCCTTAGGCTTACCCTTACCTTTACCCTTACCCTAACCCTTACCCTTACCCTTACCCTTACCCTTACCCTTACCCTTGCTTTTACCCTTAAGCTTACCCTTACCCTTACCCTTACCCTTAACCTTACCCTTACCCTTACCCTTACCCTTACCCTTACCCTTACCCTTGCTTTTACCCTTAAGCTTACCCTTACCCTTACCCTTACCCTCACCCTTACCCTTACCCTTACCCTTACCCTTACCCTTGCTTTTACCCTTAAGCTTACCCTTACCCTTACCCTTACCCTTACCCTTACCCTTACCCTTTCCCTTACCCTTACCCTTACCCTTACCCTTACCCTTACCCTTACCCTTGCTTTTACCCTTAAGCTTACCCTTACCCTTACCCTTACCCTTACCCTTGCTTTTACCCTTAAGCTTACCCTTACCCTTACCCTTACCCTTAAGCTTACCCTTACCCTTACCCTTACCCTTACCCTTACCCTTACCCTTACCCTTACCCTTACCCTTACCCTTACCCTTACCCTTGCTTTTACCCTTAAGCTTACCCTTACCCTTACCCTTACCCTTACCCTTAAGCTTACCCTTACCCTTACCCTTACCCTTACCCTTACCCTTAACCTTACCCTTGCTTTTTCCCTTAAGCTTACCCTTACCCTTACCCTTACCCTTACCCTTAAGCTTACCCTTACCCTTACCCTTACCCTTACCCTTACCCTTGCTTTTACCCTTAAGCTTACCCTTACCCTTACCCTTACCCTTACCCTTAAGCTTACCCTTACCCTTACCCTTACCCTTACCCTTACCCTTACCCTTACCCTTACCCTTACCCTTACCCTTACCCTTCCCCTTGCTTTTACCCTTAAGCTTACCCTTACCCTTACCCTTACCCTTACCCTTGCTTTTACCCTTAAGCTTACCCTTACCCTTACCCTTACCCTTACCCTTAAGCTTACCCTTACCCTTACCCTTACCCTTACCCTTACCCTTACCCTTACCCTTACCCTTACCCTTACCCTTGCTTTTACCCTTAAGCTTACCCTTACCCTTACCCTTACCCTTACCCTTACCCTTACCCTTACCCTTACCCTTACCCTTGCTTTTACCCTTAGGCTTACCCTTACCTTTACCCTTACCCTTACCCTTACCCTTACCCTTACCCTTACCCTTACCCTTGCTTTTACCCTTAAGCTTACCCTTACCCTTACCCTCACCCTTACCCTTACCCTTACCCTTACCCTTACCCTTGCTTTTACCCTTAAGCTTACCCTTACCCTTACCCTTACCCTTACCCTTACCCTTGCTTTTACCCTTAGGCTTACCCTTACCCTTACCCTTACCCTTGCTTTTACCCTTAAGCTTACCCTTACCCTTACCCTTACCCTTACCCTTACCCTTACCCTTACCCTTACCCTTACCCTTACCCTTACCCTTACCCTTACCCTTACCCTTACCCTTACCCTTACCCTTACCCTTACCCTTACCCTTACCCTTACCCTTACCATTACCCTTACCCTTACCCTTACCCTTGACCTTACCCTTACCCTTGCTTTTACCCTTAGGCTTACCCTTACCTTTACCCTTACCCTTACCCTTACCCTTACCCTTACCCTTGCTTTTACCCTTAAGCTTACCCTTACCCTTACCCTTACCCTTACCCTTACCCTTACCCTTACCCTTACCCTTACCCTTACCCCTACCCTTACCCTTACCCTTGCTTTTACCCTTAGGCTTACCCTTACCTTTACCCTTACCCTTACCCTTACCCTTACCCTTGCTTTTACCCTTAAGCTTACCCTTACCCTTACCCTTACCCTTACCCTTACCCTTACCGTTACCCTTACCCTTACTCTTGCTTTTACCCTTAAGCTTACCCTTACCCTTACCCTTACCCTTAAGCTTACCCTTACCCTTACCCTTACCCTTACCCTTACCCTTACCCTTACCCTTACCCTTACCCTTACCCTTACCCTTGCTTTTACCCTTAAGCTTACCCTTACCCTTACCCTTACCCTTACCCTTACCCTTGCTTTTACCCTTAAGCTTACCCTTACCCTTACCCTTACCCTTAAGCTTACCCTTACCCTTACCCTTACCCTTACCCTTACCCTTACCCTTACCCTTACCCTTACCCTTACCCTTACCCTTACCTTTACCCTTACCCTTACCCTTGCTTTTACCCTTAAGCTTACCCTTACCCTTACCCTTACCCTTACCCTTAAGCTTACCCTTACCCTTACCCTTACCCTTACCCTTACCCTTAACCTTACCCTTGCTTTTACCCTTAAGCTTACCCTTACCCTTACCCTTACCCTTACCCTTAAGCTTACCCTTACCCTTACCCTTACCCTTACCCTTACCCTTGCTTTTACCCTTAAGCTTACCCTTACCCTTACCCTTACCTTTACCCTTAAGCTTACCCTTACCCTTACCCTTACCCTTACCCTTACCCTTACCCTTACCCTTACCCTTACCCTTACCCTTGATTTTACCCTTAAGCTTACCCTTACCCTTACCCTAAGTAAGGGTAAGGGTAAGGGTAAGGGTAAGGGTAAGGGTAAGGGTAAGGGTAAGGGTAAGGGTAAGGGTAAGGGTAAGGGTAAGGGTAAGGGTAAGGGTAAGGGTAAGGGTAAGGGTAAGCTAAAGGGTAAAAGCAAGGGTAAGGGTAAGGGTAAGGGTAAGGGTAAGGCTAAGGGTAAGGGTAAGGGTAAGGGTAAGGGTAAGGGTAAGGGTAAGGGTAAGGGTAAGGGTAAGGGTAAGGGTAAGCTTAAGGGTAAGGGTAAGGGTAAGGGTAAGGGTAAGCCTAAGGGTAAAAGCAAGGGTAAGGGTAAGGGTAAGGGTAAGGGTAAGGGTAAGCTTAAGGGTAAAAGCAAGGGTAAGGGTAAGGCTAAGGGTAAGGGTAAGGGTAAGGGTAAGGGTAAGCTTAAGGGTAAAAGCAAGGGTAAGGGTAAGGGTAAGGGTAAGGGTAAGGGTAAGGGTAAGGGTAAAGGTGAGGGTAAGCCTAAGGGTAAAAGCAAGGGTAAGGGTAAGGGTAAGGGTAAGGGTAAGGGTAAGGGTAAGGGTAGGGGTAAGAGTAAGGGTAAGGGTAAGGGTAAGGGTAAGGGTAAGGGTAAGGGTAAGGGTAAGGGTAAGGGTAAGGGTAAGGGTAAGGGTAAGCTTAAGGGTAAAAGCAAGGGAAAGGGTAAGGGTAAGGGTAAGGGTAAGGGTAAGGGTAAGGGTAAGGGTAAGCTTAAGGGTAAGGGTAAGGGTAAGGGTAAGCTTAAGGGTAAAAGCAAGAGTAAGGGTAAGGGTAAGGGTAAGGGTAAGGGTAAGGGTAAGGGTAAGGGTAAGGGTAAGGGTAAGGGTAAGGGTAAGGGTAAGGGTAAGGGTAAGGGTAAGGGTAAGGGTAAGGGTAAGGGTAAGGGTAAGGGTAAGGGTAAGGGTAAGGGTAAGGGTAAGGGTAAGCTTAAGGGTAAAAGCAAGGGAAAGGGTAAGGGTAAGGGTAAGGGTAAGGGTAAGGGTAATGGTAAGGGTAAAGGTAAGGGTAAGCCTAAGGGTAAAAGCAAGGGTAAGGGTAAGGGTAAGGGTAAGGGTAAGGGTAAGGGTAAGGGTAAGGGTAAGGGTAAGGGTAAGGGTAAGGGTAAGGGTAAGCTTAAGGGTAAAAGCAAGGGTAAGGGTAAGGGTAAGGGTAAGGGTAAGGGTAAGGGTAAGGGTAAGCTTAAGGGTAAGGGTAAGGGTAAGGGTAAGGGTAAGCTTAAGGGTAAAAGCAAGGGTAAGGGTTAGGGTAAGGGTAAGGGTAAGGGTAAGCTTAAGGGTAAAAGCAAGGGTAAGGGTAAGGGTAAGGGTAAGGGTAAGGTTAAGGGTAAGGGTAAGCTTAAGGGTAAGGGTAAGGGTAAGGGTAAGGGTAAGCTTAAGGGTAAAAGCAAGGGTAAGGGTAAGAGTAAGGGTAAGGGTAAGGGTAAGGGTAAGGGTAAGGGTAAGGGTAAGGGTAAGGGTGAGCTTAAGGGTAAAAGCAAGGGTAAGGGTAAGGGTAAGGGTAAGGGTAAGGGTAAGGGTAAGGGTAAGGGTAAGGGTAAGCTTAAGGGTAAAAGTAAGGGTAAGGGTAAGGGTAAGGGTAAGGGTAAGGGTAAGGGTAAGGGTAAGGGTAAGGGTAAGGGTAAGGGTAAGGGTAAGGGTAAAGGTGAGGGTAAGCCTAAGGGTAAAAGCAAGGGTAAGGGTAAGGGTAAGGGTAAGGGTAAGAGTAAGGGTAAGGGTAAGGGTAAGGGTAAGCTTAAGGGTAAAAGCAAGGGTAAGGGTAAGGGTAAGGGTAAGGGTAAGCCTAAGGGTAAAAGCAAGGGTAAGGGTAAGGGTAAGGGTAAGGGTAAGGGTAAGCTTAAGGGTAAAAGCAAGGGTAAGGGTAAGGGTAAGGGTAAGGGTAAGGGTAAGGGTAAGGGTAAGGGTAAGCTTAAGGGTAAAAGCAAGAGTGAGGGTAAGGGTAAGGGTAAAGGTGAGGGTAAGGGTAAGGGTAAGGGTAAGGGTAAGGGTAAGGGTAAGCTTAAGGGTAAAAGCAAGGGTAAGGGTAAGGGTAAGGGTAAGGGTAAGGGTAAGGGTAAGGGTAAGGGTAAGGATAAGGGTAAGGGTAAGGGTAAGGGTAAGCTTAAGGGTAAAAGCAAGGGTAAGGGTAAGAGTAAGGGTAAGGGTAAGGGTAAAGGTAAGGGTAAGCCTAAGGGTAAAAGCAAGGGTAAGGGTAAGGGTAAGGGTAAGGGTAAGGGTAAGGGTAAGGGTAAGGGTAAGGGTAAGGGTAAGGGTAAGGGTAAGGGTAAGGGTAAGGGTAAGGGTAAGGGTAAGGGTAAGGGTAAGCTTAAGGGTAAAAGCAAGGGTAAGGGTAAGGGTAAGGGTAAGGGTAAGCCTAAGGGTAAAAGCAAGGGTAAGGGTAAGGGTAAGGGTAAGGGTAAGGGTAAGCTTAAGGGTAAAAGCAAGGGTAAGGGTAAGGGTAAGGGTAAGGGTAAGGGTAAGGGTAAGGGTAAGCTTAAGGGTAAGGGTAAGGGTAAGGGTAAGGGTAAAGGTAAGGGTAAGGGTAAAGGTAAGGGTAAGCCTAAGGGTAAAAGCAAGGGTAAGGGTAAGGGTAAGGGTAAGGGTAAGGGTAAGGGTAAGGGTAAGGGTAAGCTTAAGGGTAAAAGCAAGGGTAAGGGTAAGGGTAAGGGTAAGGGTAAGGGTAAGGGTAAGGGTAAGGGTAAGGGTAAGGGTAAGGGTAAGGGTAAGGGTAAGGGTAAGCTTAAGGGTAAGGGTAAGGGTAAGGGTAAGGGTAAGCTTAAGGGTAAAAGCAAGGGTAAGGGTAAGGGTAAGGGTAAGGGTAAGCTTGAGGGTAAAAGCAAGGGTAAGGGTAAGGGTAAGGGTAAGGGTAAGGGTAAGGGTAAGGGTAAGGGTAAGGGTAAGCTTAAGGGTAAGGGTAAGGGTAAGGGTAAGGGTAAGCTTTAGGGTAAAAGCAAGGGTAAGGGTAAGGGTACGGGTAAGGGTAAGGGTAAGCTTAAGGGTAAGGGTAAGGGTAAGGGTAAGGGTAAGCTTAAGGGTAAAAGCAAGGGTAAGGTTAAGGGTAAGGGTAAGGGTAAGGGTAAGGGTAAGGGTAAACTTAAGGGTAAGGGTAAGGGTAAGGGTAAGGGTAAGCTTAAGGGTAAAAGCAAGGGTAAGGGTAAGGGTAAGGGTAAGGGTAAGGGTAAGGGTAAGGGTAAGGGTAAGGGTAAGGGTAAGGGTAAGGGTAAGGGTAAGGGTAAGGGTAAGGGTAAGGGTAAGGGTAAGGGTAAGGGTAAGGGTAAGGGTAAGGGTAAGGGTAAGGGTAAGGGTAAGGGTAAGGGTAAGGGTAAGGGTAAGGGTAAGGGTAAGGGTAAGGGTAAGCTTAAGGGTAAGGGTAAGGGTAAGGGTAAGCTTAAGGGTAAAAGCAAGGGTAAGGGTAAGGGTAAGGGTAAGGGTAAGGGTAAGCTTAAGGGTAAAAGCAAGGGTAAGGGTAAGGGTAAGGGTAAGGGTAAGGGTAAGGGTAAGGGTAAGGGTAAGGGTAAGGGTAAGGGTAAGGGTAAGGGTAAGGGTAAGCTTAAGGGTAAGGGTAAGGGTAAGGGTAAGCTTAAGGGTAAAAGCAAGGGTAAGGGTAAGTGTAAGGGTAAGGGTAAGGGTAAAGGTAAGGGTAAGCCTGAGGGTAAAAGCAAGGGTAAGGGTAAGGGTAAGGGTAAGGGTAAGGGTAAGGGTAAGGGTAAGGGTAAGGGTAAGGGTAAGGGTAAGGGTAAGGGTAAGGGTAAGGGTAAGCTTAAGGGTGAAAGCAAGGGTAAGGGTAAGGGTAAGGGTAAGGGTAAGGGTAAGGGTAAGGGTAAGGGTAAGGGTAAGGGTAAGGGTAAGCTTAAGGGTAAAAGCAAGGGTAAGGGTAAGGGTAAGGGTAAGGGTAAGGGTAAGGGTAAGGGTAAGGGTGAGAGTAAGGGTAAGCTTAAGGGTAAAAGCAAGGGTAAGGGTAAGGGTAAGGGTAAGGTTAAGGGTTAGGGTAAGGGTAAAAGTAAGGGTAAGCCTAAGGGTAAAAGCAAGGGTAAGGGTAAGGGTAAGGGTAAGGGTAAGGGTAAGGGTAAGGGTAAGGGTAAGGGTAAGGGTAAGGGTAAGGGTAAGAGTAAGGGTAAGGGTAAGGGTAAGCTTAAGGGTAAAAGCAAGGGTAAGGGTAAGGGTAAGGGTAAGGGTAAGCCTAAGGGTAAAAGCAAGGGTAAGGGTAAGGTTAAGGGTATGGGTAAGGGTAAGCTTAAGGGTAAAAGCAAGGGTAAGGGTAAGGGTAAGGGTAAGGGTAAGGGTAAGCTTAAGGGTAAAAGCAAGGGTAAGGGTAAGGGTGAGGGTAAGGGTAAGGGTAAGGGTAAGGGTAAAGGTAAGGGTAAGCCTAAGAGTAAAAGCAAGGGTAAGGGTAAGGGTAAGGGTAAGGGTAAGGGTAAGGGTAAGGGTAAGGGTAAGGGTAAGGGTAAGCTTAAGGGTAAAAGCAAGGGTAAGGATAAGGGTAAGGGTAAGGGTAAGGGTAAGGGTAAGGGTAAGGGTAAGGGTAAGGGTAAGGTTAAGGGTAAAAGCAAGGGTAAGGGTAAGGGTAAGGGTAAGGGTAAGGTTAAGGGTAAGGGTAAGGGTAAGGGTAAGGGTAAGGGTAAGGGTAAGGGTAAGGGTAAGGGTAAGGGTAAGCTTAAGGGTAAAAGCAAGGGTAAGGGTTAGGGTAAGGGTAAGGGTAAGGGTAAGGGTAAGGGTAAGCTCAAGGGTAAAAGCAAGGGTAAGGGTAAGGGTAAGGGTAAGGGTAAGGGTAAGGGTAAGGGTAAGGGTAAGGGTAAAGGTAAGGGTAAGCCTAAGGGTAAAAGCAAGGGTAAGGGTAAGGGTAAGGGTAAGGGTAAGGGTAAGGGTAAGGGTAAGGGTAAGGGTAAGGGTAAGGGTAAGGGTAAGGGTAAGGGTAAGGGTAAGCTTAAGGGTATAAGCAAGGGTAAGGTTAAGGGTAAGGGTGAGGGTAAGGGTAAGGGTAAGGGTAAGGGTAAGCTTAAGGGTAAAAGCAAGGGTAAGGGTAAGGGTAAGGGTAAGGGTAAGGGTAAGCTTAAGGGTAAAAGCAAGGGTAAGGGTAAGGGTAAGGGTAAGGGTAAGGGTAAGGGTAAGGGTAAGGGTAAGGGTAAGGGTAAGGGTAAAGGTAAGGTTAAGCCTAAGGGTAAAAGCAAGGGTAAGGGTAAGGGTAAGGGTAAGGGTAAGGGTAAGGGTAAGGGTAAGGGTAAGGGTAAGGGTAAGGGTAAGGGTAAGGGTAAGGGTAAGGGTAAGGGTAAGGGTAAGGGTAAGGGTAAGGGTAAGGGTAAGGGTAAGCTTAAGGGTAAAAGCAAGGGTAAGGGTAAGGGTAAGGGTAAGGGTATGCCTAGGGGTAAAAGCAAGGGTAAGGGTAAGGGTAAGATAAGGGTAAGGGTAAGCTTAAGGGTAAAAGCAAGAATAAGGGTAATGGTAAGGGTAAGGGTAAGGGTAAGGGTAAGCTTAAGGGTAAAAGCAAGGGTAAGGGTAAGGGTAAGGGTAAGGGTAAGGGTAAGGGTAAGGGTAAGGGTAAGGGTAAGGGTAAAGGTAAGGGTAAGCCTAAGGGTCAAAGCAAGGGTAAGGGTAAGGGTAAGGGTAAGGGTAAGGGTAAGGGTAAGGGTAAGGGTAAGGGTAAGGGTAAGCTTAAGGGTAAAAGCAAGGGTAAGGGTAAGGGTAAGGGTAAGGGTAAGGGTAAGGGTAAGGGTAAGGGTAAGGGTAAGGGTAAGGGTAAGGGTAAGGGTAAGGGTAAGCTTAAGGGTAAGGGTAAGGGTAAGGGTAAGGGTAAGCCTAAGGGTAAAAGCAAGGGTAAGTGTAAGGGTAAGGGTAAGGGTAAGGGTAAGCTTAAGGGTAAAAGCAAGGGTAAGGGTAAGGGTAAGGGTAAGGGTAAGGGTAAGGGTAAGGGTAAGCTTAAGGGTAAAAGCAAGGGTAAGGGTAAGGGTAAGGGTAAGGGTAAGGGTAAGGGTAAGGGTAAGGCTAAAGGTAAGGGTAAGCCTAAAGGTAAAAGCAAGGGTAAGGGTAAGGGTAAGGGTAAGGGTAAGGGTAAAGGTAAGGGTAAGGGTAAGCTTAAGGGTAAAAGCAAGGGTAAGGGTAAGGGTAAGGGTAAGGGTAAGAGTAAGGGTAAGGGTAAGGGTAAGCTTAAGGGTAAAAGCAAGGGTAAGGGTAAGGGTGAGGGTAAGGGTAAGGGTAAGGGTAAGGGTAAGGGTAAGGGTAAGGGTAAGGGTAAGGGTAAGGGTAAGGGTAAGGGTAAGGGTAAGGGTAAGCTTAAGGGTAAAAGCAAGGGTAAGGGTAAGGGTAAGGGTAAGGGTAAGGGTAAGGGTAAGGGTAAGGGTAAGTGTAAGGGTAAGGGTAAGGGTAAGGGTAAGGGTAAGCTTAAGGGTAAAAGCAAGGGTAAGGGTAAGGGTAAGGGTAAGGGTAAGGGTAAGGGTAATGGTAAGGGTAAAGGTAAGGGTAAGCCTAAGGGTAAAAGCAAGGGTAAGGGTAAGGGTAAGGGTAAGGGTAAGGGTAAGTTTAAGGGTAAGGGTTAGGGTAAGGGTAAGGGTAAGGGTAAGCTTAAGGGTAAAAGCAAGGGTAAGGGTAAGGGTAAGGGTAAGGGTAAGGGTAAGGGTAAGGGTAAGCTTAGGGGTAAGGGTAAGGGTAAGGGTAAGGGTGAGCTTAAGGGTAAAAGCAAGGGTAAGGGTAAGGGTAAGGGTAAGGGTAAGGGTAAGCTTAAGGGTAAAAGCAAGGGTAAGGGTAAGGGTAAGGGTAAGGGTAAGGGTAAGGGTAAGGGTAAGGGTAAGGGTAAGCTTAAGGGTAAGGGTAAGGGTAAGGGTAAGGGTAAGCTTAAGGGTAAAAGCAAGGGTAAGGGTCAGGGTAAGGGTAAGTGTAAGGGTAAGGGTGAGGGTAAGGGTAAGGGTGAGCTTAAGGGTAAAAGCAAGGGTAAGGGTAAAGTTAAGGGTAAGGGAAAGGGTAAGGGTAAGGGTAAGGGTTAGCTTAAGGGTAAAAGCAAGGGTAAGGGTAAGGGTAAGGGTAAGGGTAAGGGTAAGGGTAAGGGTAAGGGTAAGGGTAAGGGTAAGGGTAAAGGTAAGGGTAAGCCTAAGGGTAAAAGCAAGGGTAAGGGTAAGGGTAAGGGTAAGGGTAAGGGTAAGGGTAAGGGTAAGGGTAAGGGTAAGGGTAAGGGTAAGGGTAAGGGTAAGCTTAAGGGTAAAAGCAAGGGTAAGGGTTAGGGTAAGGGTAAGGGTAAGGGTAAGGGTAAGGGTAAGCTCAAGGGTAAAAGCAAGGGTAAGGGTAAGGGTAAGGGTAAGGGTAAGGGTAAGGGTAAGGGTAAGGGTAAGGGTAAGGGTAAAGGTAAGGGTAAGCCTAAGGGTAAAAGCAAGGGTAAGGGTAAGGGTAAGGGTAAGGGTAAGGGTAAGGGTAAGGGTAAGGGTAAGGGTAAGGGTAAGGGTAAGGGTAAGGGTGAGGGTAAGGGTAAGGGTAAGGGTAAGGGTAAGGGTAAGCTTAAGGGTATAAGCAAGGGTAAGGTTAAGGGTAAGGGTGAGGGTAAGGGTAAGGGTAAGGGTAAGGGTAAGCTTAAGGGTAAAAGCAAGGGTAAGGGTAAGGGTAAGCTTAAGGGTAAAAGCAAGGGTAAGGGTAAGGGTAAGGGTAAGGGTAAGGGTAAGGGTAAGGGTAAGGGTAAGGGTAAGGGTAAGGGTAGGGGTAAGGGTAAAGGTAAGGTTAAGCCTAAGGGTAAAAGCAAGGGTAAGGGTAAGGGTAAGGGTAAGGGTAAGGGTAAGGGTAAGGGTAAGGGTAAGGGTAAGGGTAAGGGTAAGGGTAAGGGTAAGGGTAAGGGTAAGGGTAAGGGTAAGGGTAAGCTTAAGGGTAAAAGCAAGGGTAAGGGTAAGGGTAAGGGTAAGGGTATGCCTAGGGGTAAAAGCAAGGGTAAGGGTAAGGGTAAGATAAGGGTAAGGGTAAGCTTAAGGGTAAAAGCAAGGGTAAGGGTAAGGGTAAGGGTAAGGGTAAGGGTAAGGGTAAGCTTAAGGGTAAAAGCAAGGGTAAGGGTAAGGGTAAGGGTAAGGGTAAGGGTAAGGGTAAGGGTAAGGGTAAGGGTAAGGGTAAAGGTAAGGGTAAGCCTAAGGGTCAAAGCAAGGGTAAGGGTAAGGGTAAGGGTAAGGGTAAGGGTAAGGGTAAGGGTAAGGGTAAGGGTAAGGGTAAGGGTAAGGGTAAGGGTAAGGGTAAGGGTAAGCTTAAGGGTAAAAGCAAGGGTAAGGGTAAGGGTAAGGGTAAGGGTATGGGTAAGGGTAAGGGTAAGGGTAAGGGTAAGGGTAAGGGTAAGGGTAAGGGTAAGGGTAAGCTTAAGGGTAAGGGTAAGGGTAAGGGTAAGGGTAAGCCTAAGGGTAAAAGCAAGGGTAAGTGTAAGGGTAAGGGTAAGGGTAAGGGTAAGCTTAAGGGTAAAAGCAAGGGTAAGGGTAAGGGTAAGGGTAAGGGTAAGGGTAAGGGTAAGGGTAAGCTTAAGGGTAAAAGCAAGGGTAAGGGTAAGGGTAAGGGTAAGGGTAAGGGTAAGGGTAAGGCTAAAGGTAAGGGTAAGCCTAAAGGTAAAAGCAAGGGTAAGGGTAAGGGTAAGGGTAAGGGTAAGGGTAAGGGTAAGGGTAAGGGTAAAGGTAAGGGTAAGGGTAAGCTTAAGGGTAAAAGCAAGGGTAAGGGTAAGGGTAAGGGTAAGGGTAAGAGTAAGGGTAAGGGTAAGGGTAAGCTTAAGGGTAAAAGCAAGGGTAAGGGTAAGGGTAAGGGTAAGGGTAAGGGTAAGGGTAAGGGTAAGGGTAAGGGTAAGGGTAAGGGTAAGGGTAAGGGTAAGGGTAAGCTTAAGGGTAAAAGCAAGGGTAAGGGTAAGGGTAAGGGTAAGGGTAAGGGTAAGGGTAAGGGTAAGGGTAAGGGTAAGGGTAAGGGTAAGGGTAAGGGTAAGGGTAAGGGTAAGCTTAAGGGTAAAAGCAAGGGTAAGGGTAAGGGTAAGGGTAAGGGTAAGGGTAAGGGTAAGGGTAATGGTAAGGGTAAAGGTAAGGGTAAGCCTAAGGGTAAAAGCAAGGGTAAGGGTAAGGGTAAGGGTAAGGGAAAGGGTAAGGTTAAGGGTAAGGGTTAGGGTAAGGGTAAGGGTAAGGGTAAGGGTAAGCTTAAGGGTAAAAGCAAGGGTAAGGGTAAGGGTAAGGGTAAGGGTAAGGGTAAGGGTAAGGGTAAGGGTAAGCTTAGGGGTAAGGGTAAGGGTAAGGGTAAGGGTGAGCTTAAGGGTAAAAGCAAGGGTAAGGGTAAGGGTAAGGGTAAGGGTAAGGGTAAGCTTAAGGGTAAAAGCAAGGGTAAGGGTAAGGGTAAGGGTAAGGGTAAGGGTAAGGGTAAGGGTAAGGGTAAGGGTAAGCTTAAGGGTAAGGGTAAGGGTAAGGGTAAGGGTAAGCTTAAGGGTAAAAGCAAGGGTAAGGGTCAGGGTAAGGGTAAGTGTAAGGGTAAGGGTGAGGGTAAGGGTAAGGGTGAGCTTAAGGGTAAAAGCAAGGGTAAGGGTAAAGTTAAGGGTAAGGGAAAGGGTAAGGGTAAGGGTAAGGGTTAGCTTAAGGGTAAAAGCAAGGGTAAGGGTAAGGGTAAGGGTAAGGGTAAGGGTAAGGGTAAGGGTAAGGGTAAGGGTAAGGGTAAAGGTAAGGGTAAGCCTAAGGGTAAAAGCAAGGGTAAGGGTAAGGGTAAGGGTAAGGGTAAGGGTAAGGGTAAGGGTAAGGGTAAGGGTAAGGGTAAGGGTAAGGGTAAGGGTAAGCTTAAGGGTAAAAGCAAGGGTAAGGGTTAGGGTAAGGGTAAGGGTAAGGGTAAGGGTAAGGGTAAGCTCAAGGGTAAAAGCAAGGGTAAGGGTAAGGGTAAGGGTAAGGGTAAGGGTAAGGGTAAGGGTAAGGGTAAGGGTAAGGGTAAGGGTAAGGGTAAAGGTAAGGGTAAGCCTAAGGGTAAAAGCAAGGGTAAGGGTAAGGGTAAGGGTAAGGGTAAGGGTAAGGGTAAGGGTAAGGGTAAGGGTAAGGGTAAGGGTAAGGGTAAGGGTAAGGGTAAGGGTAAGGGTAAGGGTAAGCTTAAGGGTATAAGCAAGGGTAAGGTTAAGGGTAAGGGTGAGGGTAAGGGTAAGGGTAAGGGTAAGGGTAAGCTTAAGGGTAAAAGCAAGGGTAAGGGTAAGGGTAAGGGTAAGGGTAAGGGTAAGCTTAAGGGTAAAAGCAAGGGTAAGGGTAAGGGTAAGGGTAAGGGTAAGGGTAAGGGTAAGGGTAAGGGTAAGGGTAAGGGTAAGGGTAAGGGTAAGGGTAAGGGTAAAGGTAAGGTTAAGCCTAAGGGTAAAAGCAAGGGTAAGGGTAAGGGTAAGGGTAAGGGTAAGGGTAAGGGTAAGGGTAAGGGTAAGGGTAAGGGTAAGGGTAAGGGTAAGGGTAAGGGTAAGGGTAAGGGTAAGGGTAAGGGTAAGGGTAAGGGTAAGCTTAAGGGTAAAAGCAAGGGTAAGGGTAAGGGTAAGGGTAAGGGTATGCCTAGGGGTAAAAGCAAGGGTAAGGGTAAGGGTAAGATAAGGGTAAGGGTAAGCTTAAGGGTAAAAGCAAGGGTAAGGGTAAGGGTAAGGGTAAGGGTAAGGGTAAGGGTAAGCTTAAGGGTAAAAGCAAGGGTAAGGGTAAGGGTAAGGGTAAGGGTAAAGGTAAGGGTAAGGGTAAGGGTAAGGGTAAGGGTAAGGGTAAAGGTAAGGGTAAGCCTAAGGGTCAAAGCAAGGGTAAGGGTAAGGGTAAGGGTAAGGGTAAGGGTAAGGGTAAGGGTAAGGGTAAGGGTAAGGGTAAGCTTAAGGGTAAAAGCAAGGGTAAGGGTAAGGGTAAGGGTAAGGGTAAGGGTAAGGGTAAGGGTAAGGGTAAGGGTAAGGGTAAGGGTAAGGGTAAGGGTAAGGGTAAGGGTAAGCTTAAGGGTAAGGGTAAGGGTAAGGGTAAGGGTAAGCCTAAGGGTAAAAGCAAGGGTAAGTGTAAGGGTAAGGGTAAGGGTAAGGGTAAGCTTAAGGGTAAAAGCAAGGGTAAGGGTAAGGGTAAGGGTAAGGGTAAGGGTAAGGGTAAGGGTAAGCTTAAGGGTAAAAGCAAGGGTAAGGGTAAGGGTAAGGGTAAGGGTAAGGGTAAGGCTAAAGGTAAGGGTAAGCCTAAAGGTAAAAGCAAGGGTAAGGGTAAGGGTAAGGGTAAGGGTAAGGGTAAGGGTAAAGGTAAGGGTAAGGGTAAGCTTAAGGGTAAAAGCAAGGGTAAGGGTAAGGGTAAGGGTAAGGGTAAGAGTAAGGGTAAGGGTAAGGGTAAGCTTAAGGGTAAAAGCAAGGGTAAGGGTAAGGGTAAGGGTAAGGGTAAGGGTAAGGGTAAGGGTAAGGGTAAGGGTAAGGGTAAGGGTAAGGGTAAGGGTAAGGGTAAGGGTAAGGGTAAGGGTAAGCTTAAGGGTAAAAGCAAGGGTAAGGGTAAGGGTAAGGGTAAGGGTAAGGGTAAGGGTAAGGGTAAGGGTAAGGGTAAGGGTAAGGGTAAGGGTAAGGGTAAGCTTAAGGGTAAAAGCAAGGGTAAGGGTAAGGGTAAGGGTAAGGGTAAGGGTAAGGGTAAGGGTAATGGTAAGGGTAAAGGTAAGGGTAAGCCTAAGGGTAAAAGCAAGGGTAAGGGTAAGGGTAAGGGTAAGGGTAAGGGTAAGGTTAAGGGTAAGGGTTAGGGTAAGGGTAAGGGTAAGGGTAAGGGTAAGCTTAAGGGTAAAAGCAAGGGTAAGGGTAAGGGTAAGGGTAAGGGTAAGGGTAAGGGTAAGGGTAAGCTTAGGGGTAAGGGTAAGGGTAAGGGTAAGGGTGAGCTTAAGGGTAAAAGCAAGGGTAAGGGTAAGGGTAAGGGTAAGGGTAAGGGTAAGCTTAAGGGTAAAAGCAAGGGTAAGGGTCAGGGTAAGGGTAAGTGTAAGGGTAAGGGTGAGGGTAAGGGTAAGGGTGAGCTTAAGGGTAAAAGCAAGGGTAAGGGTAAAGTTAAGGGTAAGGGTAAGGGTAAGGGTAAGGGTAAGGGTTAGCTTAAGGGTAAAAGCAAGGGTAAGGGTAAGGGTAAGGGTAAGGGTAAGGGTAAGGGTAAGGGTAAGGGTAAGGGTAAGGGTAAGGGTAAAGGTAAGGGTAAGCCTAAGGGTAAAAGCAAGGGTAAGGGTAAGGGTAAGGGTAAGGGTAAGAGTAAGGGTAAGGATAAGGGTAAGGGTAAGCTTAAGGGTAAAAGCAAGGGTAAGGGTAAGGGTAAGGGTAAGCCTAAAGGTAAAAGCAAGGGTAAGGGTAAGGGTAAGGGTAAGGGTAAGGGTAAGCTTAAGGGTAAAAGCAAGGGTAAGGGTAAGGGTAAGGGTAAGGGTAAGGGTAAGGGTAAGGGTAAGCTTAAGGGTAAAAGCAAGGGTGAGGGTAAGGGTAAGGGTAAGGGTAAGTGTAAGGGTAAGGGTAAGGGTAAGGGTAAGGGTAAGCTTAAGGGTAAAAGCAAGGGTAAGGGTAAGGGTAAGGGTAAGGGTAAGGGTAAGGGTAAGGGTAAGGGTAAGCTTAAGGGTAAAAGCAAGGGTAAGGGTAAGGGTAAGGGTAAGGGTAAGGGTAAAGGTAAGGGTAAGCCTAAGGGTAAAAGCAAGGGTAAGGGTAAGGGTAAGGGTAAGGGTAAGGGTTAGGGTAAGGGTAAGGGTAAGGGTAAGGGTAAGGGTAAGGGTAAGGGTAAGGGTAAGGGTAAGGGTAAGGGTAAGGGTAAGGGTAAGGGTAAGGGTAAGGGTAAGGGTAAGGGTATGGGTAAGGGTAAGGGTAAGCTTAAGGGTAAAAGCAAGGGTAAGGGTAAGGGAAAGGGTAAGGGTAAGCCTAAGGGTAAAAGCAAGGGTAAGGGTAAGGGTAAGGGTAAGGGTAAGCTTAAGGGTAAAAGCAAGAGTAAGGGTAAGGGTAAGGGTAAGGGTAAGGGTAAGCTTAAGGGTAAAAGCAAGGGTAAGGGTAAAGGTAAGGGTAAGGGTAAGGGTAAGGGTGAGGGTAAGGGTAAGGGTAAGGGTAAGGGTAAGGGTAAGGGTAAAGGTAAGGGTAAGCCTAAGGGTAAAAGCAAGGGTAAGGGTAAGGGTAAGGGTAAGGGTAAGGGTAAGGGTAAGGGTAAGGTTAAGGGTAAGGGTAAGGGTAAGCTTAAGGGTAAAAGCAAGGGTAAGGGTAAGGGTAAGGGTAAGGGTAAGGGTAAGGGTAAGGGTAAATGTGAGGGTAAGGGTAAGCTTAAGGGTAAGGGTAAGGGTAAGGGTAAGGGTAAGCTTAAGGGTAAAAGCAAGGGTAAGGGTAAGGGTAAGGGTAAGGGTAAGCTTAAGGGTAAAAGCAAGGGTAAGGGTAAGGGTAAGGGTAAGGGTAAGGGTAAGGGTAAGGGTAAGGGTAAGGGTAAACTTAAGGGTAAGAGTAAGGGTAAGGGTAAGGGTAAGCTTAAGGGTAAAAGCAAGGGTAAGGGTAAGGGTAAGGGTAAGGGTAAGGGTAAGGGTAAGGGTAAGCTTAAGGGTAAGTGTAAGGGTAAGGGTAAGGGTAAGCTTAAGGGTAAAAGCAAGGGTAAGGGTAAGGGTGAGGGTAAGGGTAAGGGTAAGGGTAAGGGTGAGCTTAAGGGTAAGGGTAAGGGTAAGGGTAAGGGTAAGGGTAAGGGTAAGCTTAAGGGTAAAAGCAAGGGTAAGGGTAAGGGTAAGGGTAAGGGTAAGGGTAAGGGTAAGGGTAAGGGTAAGGGTAAGGGTAAGGGTAAGGGTAAGGGTAAGGGTAAGGGTAAGGGTAAGGGAAAGCTTAAGGGTAAGGGTAAGGGTAAGGTTAAGGGTAAGCTTAAGGGTAAAAGCAAGGGTAAGGGTAAGGGTAAGGGTAAGGGTATGCCTAAGGGTAAAAGCAAGGGTAAGGGTAAGGTTAAGGGTAAGGGTAAGGGTAAGCTTAAGGGTAAAAGCAAGGGTAAGGGTAAGGGTAAGGGTAAGGGTAAGGGTAAGCTTAAGGGTAAAAGCAAGGTTAAGGGTAAGGGTGAGGGTAAGGGTAAGGGTTAGGGTAAAGGTAAGGGTAAGCCTAAGAGTAAAAGCAAGGGTAAGGGTAAGGGTAAGGGTAAGGGTAAGGGTAAGGGTAAGGGTAATGGTAAGGGTAAGCTTAAGGGTAAAAGCAAGGGTAAGGATAAGGGTAAGGGTAAGGGTAAGGGTAAGGGTAAGGGTAAGGGTAAGCTTAAGGGTAAAAGCAAGGGTAAGGGTAAAAGCAAGGGTAAGGGTAAGGGTAAGGGTAAGGGTAAGGGTAAGGGTAAGGGTAAGGGTAAGGGTAAGGGTAAGGGTAAGGGTAAGCTTAAGGGTAAAAGCAAGGGTAAGGGTTAGGGTAAGGGTAAGGGTAAGGGTAAGCTTAAGGGTAAAAGCAAGGGTAAGGGTAAGGGTAAGGGTAAGGGTAAGGGTAAGGGTAAGGGTAAAGGTAAGGGTAAGCCTAAGGGTAAAATCAAGGGTAAGGGTAAGGGTAAGGGTAAGGGTAAGGGTAAGGGTAAGGGTAAGGGTAAGGGTAAGGGTAAGGGTAAGGGTAAGGGTAAGCTTAAGGGTATAAGCAAGGGTAAGGGTAAGGGTAAGGGTGAGGGTAAGGGTAAGGGTAAGGGTAAGGGTAAGCTTAAGGGTAAAAGCAAGGGTAAGGGTAAGGGTAAGGGTAAGGGTAAGGGTAAGGGTAAGGGTAAGCTTAAGGGTAAAAGCAAGGGTAAGGGTAAGGGTAAGGGTAAGGGTAAGGGTAAGGTTAAGGGTAAGGGTAAGGGTAAAGGTAAGGTTAAGCCTAAGGGTAAAAGCAAGGGTAAGGGTAAGGGTAAGGGTAAGCGTAAGGGTAAGGGTAAGGGTAAGGGTAAGGGTAAGGGTAAGGGTAAGGGTAAGGGTAAGGATAAGCTTAAGGGTAAAAGCAAGGGTAAGGGTAAGGGTAAGGGTAAGGGTAAGCCTAAGGGTAAAAGCAAGGGTAAGGGTAAGGGTAAGGGTAAGGGTAAGGGTAAGCTTAAGGGTAAAAGCAAGGGTAAGGGTAAGGGTAAGGGTAAGGGTAAGGGTAAGGGTAAGGGTAAGCTTAAGGGTAAAAGCAAGGGTAAGGGTAAGGGTAAGGGTAAGGGTAAGGGTAAGGGTAAGGGTAAGGGTAAGGGTAAAGGTAAGGGTAAGCCTAAGGGTCAAAGCAAGGGTAAGGGTAAGGGTAAGGGTAAGGGTAAGGGTAAGGGTAAGGGTAAGGGTAAGCTTAAGGGTAAAAGCAAGGGTAAGGGTAAGGGTAAGGGTAAGGGTAAGGGTAAGGGTAAGGGTAAGGGTAAGGGTAAGCTTAAGGGTAAGGGTAAGGGTAAGGGTAAGGGTAAGCCTAAGGGTAAAAGCAAGGGTAAGTGTAAGGGTAAGGGTAACGGTAAGGGTAAGCTTAATGGTAACGGCAAGGGTAAGGGTAAGGGTAAGGGTAAGGGTAAGGGTAAAGGTAAGGGTAAGCTTAAGGGTAAAAGCAAGGGTAAGGGTAAGGGTAAGGGTAAGGGTAAGGGTAAGGGTAAGGGTAAGGGTAAGGCTAAAGGTAAGGGTAAGCCTAAGGGTAAAAGCAAGGGTTAGGGTAAGGGTAAGGGTAAGGGTAAGGGTAAGGGTAAGGGTAAGGGTAAGGGTAAGGGTAAAGGTAAGGGTAAGGGTAAGCTTAAGGGTAAAAGCAAGGGTAAGGGTAAGGGTAAGGGTAAGGGTAAGAGTAAGGGTAAGGGTAAGGGTAAGCTTAAGGGTAAAAGCAAGGGTAAGGGTAAGGGTAAGGGTAAGGGTAAGGGTAAGGGTAAGGGTAAGGGTAAGGGTAAGGGTAAGGGTAAGGGTAAGGGTAAGGGTAAGGGTAAGGGTAAGGGTAAGGGTAAGGGTAAGCTTAAGGGTAAAAGCAAGGGTAAGGGTAAGGGTAAGGGTAAGGGTAAGGGTAAGGGTAAGGGTAAGGGTAAGCTAAAGGGTAAAAGCAAGGGTAAGGGTAAGGGTAAGGGTAAGGGTAAGGGTAAGGGTAATGGTAAGGGTAAAGGTAAGGGTAAGCCTGAGGGTAAAAGCAAGGGTAAGGGTAAGGGTAAGGGTAAGGGTAAGGGTAAGGGTAAGGTTAAGGGTAAGGGTTAGGGTAAGGGTAAGGGTAAGGGAAAGGGTAAGGGTAAGCTTAAGGGTAAAAGCAAGGGTAAGGGTAAGGGTAAGGGTAAGGGTAAGGGTAAGGGTAAGGGTAAGCTTAGGGGTAAGGGTAAGGGTAAGGGTAAGCTTAAGGGTAAAAGCAAGGGTAAGGGTAAGGGTAAGGGTAAGGGTAAGGGTAAGCTTAAGGGTAAAAGCAAGGGTAAGGGTAAGGGTAAGGGTAAGGGTAAGGGTAAGGGTAAGGGTAAGCTTAAGGGTAAGGGTAAGGGTAAGGGTAAGCTTAAGGGTAAAAGCAAGGGTAAGGGTCAGGGTAAGGGTAAGTGTAAGGGTAAGGGTAAGGGTAAGGGTAAGGGTGAGCTTAAGGGTAAAAGCAAGGGTAAGGGTAAGGTTAAGGGTAAGGGTAAGGGTAAGGGTAAGGGTTAGCTTAAGGGTAAAAGCAAGGGTAAGGGTAAGGGTAAGGGTAAGGGTAAGGGTAAGGGTAAGGGTAAGGGTAAGGGTAAGGGTAAGGGTAAAGGTAAGGGTAAGCCTAAGGGTAAAAGCAATGGAAAGGGTAAGGGTAAGGGTAAGGGTAAGAGTAAGGGTAAGGGTAAGGGTAAGGGTAAGCTTAAGGGTAAAAGCAAGGGTAAGGGTAAGGGTAAGGGTAAGGGTAAGGGTAAGCCTAAGGGTAAAACCAAGGGTAAGGGTAAGGGTAAGGGTAAGGGTAAGGGTAAGGGTAAGCTTAAGGGTAAAAGCAAGGGTAAGGGTAAGGGTAAGGGTAAGGGTAAGGGTAAGGGTAAGCTTAAGGGTAAAAGCAAGGGTGAGGGTAAGGGTAAGGGTAAGGGTAAGGGTAAGGGTAAGGGTAAGGGTAAGGGTAAGCTTAAGGGTAAAAGCAAGGGTAAGGGTAAGGGTAAGGGTAAGGGTAAGGGTAAGGGTAAGGGTAAGGGTAAGGGTAAGCTTAAGGGTAAAAGCAAGGGTAAGGGTAAGGGTAAGGGTAAGGGTAAGGGTAAGGGTAAAGGTAAGGGTAAGCCTAAGGGTAAAAGCAAGGGTAAGGGTAAGGGTAAGGGTAAGGGTAAGGGTAAGGGTAAGGGTAAGGGTTAGGGTAAGGGTAAGGGTAAGGGTAAGGGTAAGGGTAAGGGTAAGGGTAAGGGTAAGGGTAAGGGTAAGGGTAAGGGTAAGCTTAAGGGTAAAAGCAAGGGTAAGGGTAAGGGAAAGGGTAAGGGTAAGCCTAAGGGTAAAAGCAAGGGTAAGGGTAAGGGTAAGGGTAAGGGTAAGGGTAAGCTTAAGGGTAAAAGCAAGAGTAAGGGTAAGGGTAAGGGTAAGGGTAAGGGTAAGGGTAAGCTTAAGGGTAAAAGCAAGAGTAAGGGTAAAGGTAAGGGTAAGGGTAAGGGTAAGGGTAAGGGTAAGGGTAAGGGTAAAGGTAAGGGTAAGCCTAAGGGTAAAAGCAAGGGTAAGGGTAAGGATAAGGGTAAGGGTAAGGGTAAGGTTAAGGGTAAGGGTAAGGGTAAGCTTAAGGGTACAAGCAAGGGTAAGGGTAAGGGTAAGGGTAAGGGCAAGGGTAAGGGTAAGGGTAAGGGTAAGGGTAAGGGTAAGCTTAAGGGTAAGGGTAAGGGTAAGGGTAAGGGTAAGCTTAAGGGTAAAAGCAAGGGTAAGGGTAAGGGTAAGCTTAAGGGTAAAAGCAAGGGTAAGGGTAAGGGTAAGGGTAAGGGTAAGGGTAAGGGTAAGGGTAAGGGTAAGGGTAAGGGTAAGGGTAAGGGTAAGGGTAAGGGTAAGGGTAAGCTTAAGGGTAAGGGTAAGGGTAAGGGTAAGGGTAAGCTTAAGGGTAAAAGCAAGGGTAAGGGTAAGGGTAAGGGTAAGGGTAAGGGTAAGCTTAAGGGTAAGGGTAAGGGTAAGGGTAAGGGTAAGCTTAAGGGTAAAAGCAAGGGTAAGGGTAAGGGTGAGGGTAAGGGTAAGGGTAAGGGTAAGGGTAAGCTTAAGGGTAAGGGTAAGGGTAAGGGTAAGGGTAAGCTTAAGGGTAAAAGCAAGGGTAAGGGTAAGGGTAAGGGTAAGGGTAAGGGTAAGGGTGAGGGTAAGGGTAAGGGTAAGGGTAAGGGTAAGGGTAAGGGTAAGGGTAAGGGTAAGGGTAAGGGTAAGGGAAAGCTTAAGGGTAAGGGTAAGGGTAAGGGTAAGGGTAAGCTTAAGGGTAAAAGCAAGGGTAAGGGTAAGGGTAAGGGTAAGGGTAAGGGTAAGCTTAAGGGTAAAAGCAAGGGTAAGGGTAAGGGTAAGGGTAAGGGTAAGGGTAAGGGTAAGGGTAAGGGTAAGGGTAAGGGTAAGGGTAAGGGTAAGGGTAAGGGTAAGCTTAAGGGTAAGGGTAAGGGTAAGGGTAAGGGTAAGCTTAAGGGTAAAAGCAAGGGTAAGGATAAGGGTAAGGGTAAGGGTAAGGGTAAGGGTAAGGGTAAGGGTAAGGGTAAGGGTAAGGGTAAGGGTAAGGGTAAGGGTAAGGGTAAGCTTAAGGGTAAAAGCAAGGGTAAGGGTAAGGGTAAGGGTAAGGGTAAGGGTAAGGGTAAGGGTAAGGGTAAGGGTAAGGGTAAGGGTAAGGGTAAGGGTAAGGGTAAGGGTAAGGGTAAGCTTAAGGGTAAAAGCAAGGGTAAGGGTAAGGGTAAGGGTAAGGGTAAGGGTAAGGGTAAGCTTAAGGGTAAAAGCAAGGGTAAGAGTAGGGGTAAGGGTAAGGGTAAGATATAGGGTAAGGGTAAAGGTAAGGGTAAGCCTAAGGGTAAAAGCAAGGGTAAGGGTAAGGGTAAGGGTAAGGGTAAGGGTAAGGGTAAGGGTAAGGGTAGGGGTAAGGGTAAGGGTAAGGGTAAGAGTAAGGGTAAGGGTAAGGGTAAGCTTAAGGGTAAAAGCAAGGGTAAGGGTAAGGGTAAGGGTAAGGGTAAGCCTAAGGGTAAAAGCAAGGGTAAGGGTAAGGGTAAGGGTAAGGGTAAGCTTAAGGGTAAAAGCAAGGGTAAGGGTAAGGGTAAGGGTAAGGGTAAGGGTAAGGGTAAGCTTAAGGGTAAAAGCAAGGGTAAGGGTAAGGGTAAGGGTAAGGGTAAGGGTAAGGGTAAGGGTAAAGGTAAGGGTAAGCCTAAGGGTAAAAGCAAGGGTAAGGGTAAGGGTAAGGGTAAGGGTAAGCTTAAGGGTAAAAGCAAGGGTAAGGGTAAGGGTAAGGGTAAGGGTAAGGGTAAGGGTAAGGGTAAGGGTAAGCTTAAGGGTAAAAGCAAGGGTAAGGGTAAGGGTAAGGGTAAGGGTAATGGTAAGGGTAAGGGTAAGGGTAAGGGTAAAGGTAAGGGTAAGGGTAAGGGTAAGGGTAAGGGTAAGGGTAAGGGTAAGGGTAAGCTTAAGGGTAAAAGCAAGGGTAAGGGTTAGGGTAAGGGTAAGGGTAAGGGTAAGGGTAAGGGTAAGCTTAAGGGTAAAAGCAAGGGTAAGGGTAAGGGTAAGGGTAAGGGTAAGGGTAAGGGTAAGGGTAAGGGTAAGGGTAAGGGTAAGGGTAAGCTTAAGGGTAAAAGCAAGGGTAAGGGTAAGGGTAAGGGTAAGGGTAAGGGTAAGGGTAAGGGTAAGGGTAAGGGTAAGCTTAAGGGTAAAAGCAAGGGTAAGGGTAAGGGTAAGGGTAAGGGTAAGGGTTAGGGTAAGGGTAAAGGTAAGGGTAAGCCTAAGGGTAAAAGCAAGGGTAAGGGTAAGGGTAAGGGTAAGGGTAAGGGTAAGGGTAAGGGTAAGGGTAAGGGTAAGGGTAAGAGTAAGGGTAAGGGTAAGGGTAAGCTTAAGGGTAAAAGCAAGGGTAAGGGTAAGGGTAAGGGTAAGGGTAAGCCTAAGGGTAAAAGCAAGGGTAAGGGTAAGGGTAAGGGTAAGGGTAAGGGTAAGGGTAAGCTTAAGGGTAAAAGCAAGGGTAAGGGTAAGGGTAAGGGTAAGGGTAAGGGTAAGGGTAAGCTTAAGGGTAAAAGCAAGGGTAAGGGTAAGGGTAAGGGTAAGGGTAAGGGTAAGGGTAAGGGTAAGGGTAAGGGTAAGGGTAAAGGTAAGGGTAAGCCTAAGGGTAAAAGCAAGGGTAAGGGTAAGGGTAAGGGTAAGGGTAAGGGTAAGCTTAAGGGTAAAAGCAAGGGTAAGGGTAAGGGTAAGGGTAAGGGTAAGGGTAAGGGTAAGGGTAAGGGTAAGGGTAGGGGGAAGGGTAAGCTTAAGGGTAAAAGCAAGGGTAAGGGTAAGGGTAAGGGTAAGGGTAAGGGTAAGGGTTAGCTTAAGGGTAAAAGCAAGCGTAAGGGTAAGGGTAAGGGTAAGGGTAAGGGTAAGGGTAAGGGTAAGGGTAAGGGTAAGGGTAAAGGTAAGGGTAAGCCTAAGGGTAAAAGCAATGGTAAGGGTAAGGGTAAGGGTAAGGGTAAGAGTAAGGGTAAGGGTAAGGGTAAGGGTAAGCTTAAGGGTAAAAGCAAGGGTAAGGGTAAGGGTAAGGGTAAGGGTAAGCCTAAGGGTAAAAGCAAGGGTAAGGGTAAGGGTAAGGGTAAGGGTGAGGGTAAGCTTAAGGGTAAAAGCAAGGGTAAGGGTAAGGGTAAGGGTAAGGGTAAGGGTAAGGGTAAGCATAAGGGTAAAAGCAAGGGTGAGGGTAAGGGTAAGGGTAAGGGTAAGGGTAAGGGTAAGGGTAAGGGTAAGGGTAAGCTTAAGGGTAAAAGCAAGGGTAAGGGTAAGGGTAAGGGTAAGGGTAAGGGTAAGGGTAAGGGTAAGGGTGAGCTTAAGGGTAAAAGCAAGGGTAAGGGTAAGGGTAAGGGTAAGGGTAAGGGTAAAGGTAAGGGTAAGCCTAAGGGTAAAAGCAAGGGTAAGGGTAAGGGTAAGGCTAAGGGTAAGGGTTAGGGTAAGGGTAAGGGTAAGGGTAAGGGTAAGGGTAAGGGTAAGGGTATGGGTAAGGGTAAGGGTAAGGGTAAGGGTAAGGGTAAGGTTAAGGGTAAGGGTAAGCTTAAGGGTAAAAGCAAGGGTAAGGGTAAGGAAAAGGGTAAGGGTAAGCCTAAGGGTAAAAGCAAGGGTAAGGGTAAGGGTAAGGGTAAGGGTAAGCTTAAGGGTAAAAGCAAGAGTAAGGGTAAGGGTAAGGGTAAGGGTAAGGGTAAGGGTAAGGGTAAGCTTAAGGGTAAAAGCAAGGGTAAGGGTAAAGGTAAGGGAAAGGGTAAGGGTAAGGGTAAGGGTAAGGGTAAGGGTAAGGGTAAAGGTAAGGGTAAGCCTAAGGGTAAAAGCAAGGGTAAGGGTAAGGGTAAGGGTAAGGGTAAGGTTAAGGGTAAGGGTAAGGGTAAGCTTAAGGGTAAAAGCAAGGGTAAGGGTAAGGGTAAGGGTAAGGGTAAGGGTAAGGGTAAGGGTAAGGGTAAGGGTAAGGGTAAGGGTAAGGGTAAGGGTAAGCTTAAGGGTAAGGGTAAGGGTAAGGGTAAGGGTAAGCTTAAGGGTAAAAGCAAGGGTAAGGGTAAGGGTAAGGGTAAGGGTAAGCTTAAGGGTAAGAGCAAGGGTAAGGGTAAGGGTAAGGGTAAGGGTAAGGGTAAGGGTAAGGGTAAGGGTAAGGGTAAGGGTAAGGGTAAGGGTAAGCTTAAGGGTAAGGGTAAGGGTAAGGGTAAGGGTGAGCTTAAGGGTAAAAGCAAGGGTAAGGGTAAGGGTAAGGGTAAGGGTAAGGGTAAGGGTAAGCTTAAGGGTAAGGGTAAGGGTAAGGGTAAGGGTAAGCTTAAGGGTAAAAGCAAGGGTAAGTGTAAGGGTGAGGGTAAGGGTAAGGGTAAGGGTAAGGGTAAGCTTAAGGGTAAGGGTAAGGGTAAGGGTAAGGGTAAGGGTAAGCTTAAGGGTAAAAGCAAGGGTAAGGGTAAGGGTAAGGGTAAGGGTAAGGGTAAGGGTAAGGGTAAGGGTAAGGGTAAGGGGAAGGGTAAGGGTAAGGGTAAGGGTAAGGGTAAGGGTAAGGGTAAGGGAAAGCTTAAGGGTAAGGGTAAGGGTAAGGGTAAGGGTAAGCTTAAGGGTAAAAGCAAGGGTAAGGGTAAGGGTAAGGGTAAGGGTAAGGGTAAGCTTAAGGGTAAAAGCAAGGGTAAGGGTAAGGGTAAGGGTAAGGGTAAGGGTAAGGGTAAGGGTAAGGGTAAGGGTAAGGGTAAGGGTAAGGGTAAGGGTAAGGGTAAGCTTAAGAGTAAGGGTAAGGGTAAGGGTAAGGGTAAGCTTAAGGGTAAAAGCAAGGGTAAGGGTAAGGGTAAGGGTAAGGGTAAGGGTAAAGTTAAGGGTAAGCCTAAGGGTAAAAGCAAGGATAAGGGTAAGGGTAAGGGTAAGGGTAAGGGTAAGGGTAAGGGTAAGGGTAAGGGTAAGGGTAAGCTTAAGGGTAAAAGCAAGGGTAAGGGTAAGGGTAAGGGTAAGGGTAAGGGTAAGGGTAAGGGTAAGGGTAAGGGTAAGGGTAAGGGTAAGGGTAAGGGTAAGCTTAAGGGTAAAAGCAAGGGTAAGGGTAAGGGTAAGGGTAAGGGTAAGGGTAAGGGTAAGGGTAAGGGTAAGGGTAAGCTTAAGGGTAAAAGCAAGGGTAAGGGTAAGGGTAAGGGTAAGGGTAAGATATAGGGTAAGGGTATAGGTAAGGGTAAGCCTAAGGGTAAAAGCAAGGGTAAGGGTAAGGGTAAGGGTAAGGGTAAGGGTAAGGGTAAGGGTAAGGATAAGGGTAAGGGTAAGGGTAAGGGTAAGGGTAAGGGTAAGGGTAAGGGTAAGAGTAAGGGTAAGGGTAAGGGTAAGCTTAAGGGTAAAAGCAAGGGTAAGGGTAAGGGTAAGGGTAAGGGTAAGGGTAAGCCTAAGGGTAAAAGCAAAGGTAAGGGTAAGGGTAAGGGTAAGAGTAAGGGTAAGCTTAAGGGTAAGAGTAAGGGTAAGCTTAAGGGTAAAAGCAAGGGTAAGGGTAAGGGTAAGGGTAAGGGTAAGGGTAAGGGTAAGGGTTAGGGTAAGGGTAAGGGTAAGGGTAAGGGTAAGGGTAAGGGTAAGGGTAAGGGTAAGGGTAAGGGTAAGGGTAAGGGTAAGAGTAAGCTTAAGGGTAAAAGCAAGGGTAAGGGTAAGGGAAAGGGTAAGGGTAAGCCTAAGGGTAAAAGCAAGGGTAAGGGTAAGGGTAAGGGTAAGGGTAAGGGTAAGCTTAAGGGTAAAAGCAAGAGTAAGGGTAAGGGTAAGGGTAAGGGTAAGGGTAAGGGTAAGCTTTAGGGTAAAAGCAAGAGTAAGGGTAAAGGTAAGGGTAAGGGTAAGGGTAAGGGTAAGGGTAAGGGTAAGGGTAAGGGTAAAGGTAAGGGTAAGCCTAAGGGTAAAAGCAAGGGTAAGGGTAAGGAAAAGGGTAAGGGTAAGGGTAAGGTTAAGGGTAAGGGTAAGGGTAAGCTTAAGGGTAAAAGCAAGGGTAAGGGTAAGGGTAAGGGTAAGGGCAAGGGTAAGGGTAAGGGTAAGGGTAAGGGTAAGGGTAAGCTTAAGGGTAAGGGTAAGGGTAAGGGTAAGGGTAAGCTTAAGGGTAAAAGCAAGGGTAAGGGTAAGGGTAAGCTTAAGGGTAAAAGCAAGGGTAAGGGTAAGGGTAAGGGTAAGGGTAAGGGTAAGGGTAAGGGTAAGGGTAAGGGTAAGGGTAAGGGTAAACTTAAGGGTAAGGGTAAGGGTAAGGGTAAGGGTAAGCTTAAGGGTAAAAGCAAGGGAAGGGTAAGGGTAAGGGTAAGGGTAAGGGTAAGCTTAAGGGTAAGGGTAAGGGTAAGGGTAAGGGTAAGCTTAAGGGTAAAAGCAAGGGTAAGGGTAAGGGTGAGGGTAAGGGTAAGGGTAAGGGTAAGGGTAAGCTTAAGGGTAAGGGTAAGGGTAAGGGTAAGGGTAAGCTTAAGGGTAAAAGCAAGGGTAAGGGTAAGGGTAAGGGTAAGGGTAAGAGTAAGGGTGAGGGTAAGGGTAAGGGTAAGGGTAAGGGTAAGGGTAAGGGTAAGGGTAAGGGTAAGGGTAAGGGTAAGGGAAAGCTTAAGGGTAAGGGTAAGGGTAAGGGTAAGGGTAAGCTTAAGGGTAAAAGCAAGGGTAAGGGTAAGGGTAAGGGTAAGGGTAAGGGTAAGCTTAAGGGTAAAAGCAAGGGTAAGGGTAAGGGTAAGGGTAAGGGTAAGGGTAAGGGTAAGGGTAAGGGTAAGGGTAAGGGTAAGGGTAAGGGTAAGGGTAAGGGTAAGCTTAAGGGTAAGGGTAAGGGTAAGGGTAAGGGTAAGCTTAAGGGTAAAAGCAAGGGTAAGGATAAGGGTAAGGGTAAGGGTAAGGGTAAGGGTAAGGGTAAGGGTAAGGGTAAGGGTAAGGGTAAGGGTAAGCTTAAGGGTAAAAGCAAGATAAGGGTAAGGGTAAGGGTAAGGGTAAGGGTAAGGGTAAGGGTAAGGGTAAGGGTAAGGGTAAGGGTAAGGGTAAGCTTAAGGGTAAAAGCAAGGGTAAGGGTAAGGGTAAGGGTAAGGGTAAGGGTAAGGGTAAGCTTAAGGGTAAAAGCAAGGGTAAGGGTAAGGGTAAGGGTAAGGGTAAGATATAGGGTAAGGGTAAAGGTAAGGGTAAGCCTAAGGGTAAAAGCAAGGGTAAGGGTAAGGGTAAGGGTAAGGGTAAGGGTAAGGGTAAGGGTAAGGGTAAGGGTAAGGGTAAGGGTAGGGGTAAGGGTAAGGGTAAGGGTAAGAGTAAGGGTAAGGGTAAGGGTAAGCTTAAGGGTAAAAGCAAGGGTAAGGGTAAGGGTAAGGGTAAGGGTAAGCCTAAGGGTAAAAGCAAGGGTAAGGGTAAGGGTAAGGGTAAGGGTAAGCTTAAGGGTAAAAGCAAGGGTAAGGGTAAGGGTAAGGGTAAGGGTAAGGGTAAGGGTAAGCTTAAGGGTAAAAGCAAGGGTAAGGGTAAGGGTAAGGGTAAGGGTAAGGGTAAGGGTAAGGGTAAAGGTAAGGGTAAGCCTAAGGGTAAAAGCAAGGGTAAGGGTAAGGGTAAGGGTAAGGGTAAGGGTAAGGGTAAGGGTAAGCTTAAGGGTAAAAGCAAGGGTAAGGGTAAGGGTAAGGGTAAGGGTAAGGGTAAGGGTAAGGGTAAGCCTAAGGGTAAAAGCAAGGGTAAGGGTAAGGGTAAGGGTAAGGGTAATGGTAAGGGTAAGGGTAAGGGTAAGGGTAAAGGTAAGGGTAAGGGTAAGGGTAAGGGTAAGGGTAAGGGTAAGGGTAAGCTTAAGGGTAAAAGCAAGGGTAAGGGTTAGGGTAAGGGTAAGGGTAAGAGTAAGGGTAAGGGTAAGCTTAAGGGTAAAAGCAAGGGTAAGGGTAAGGGTAAGGGTAAGGGTAAGGGTAAGGGTAAGGGTAAGGGTAAGGGTAAGGGTAAGGGTAAGCTTAAGGGTAAAAGCAAGGGTAAGGGTAAGGGTAAGGGTAAGGGTAAGGGTAAGGGTAAGGGTAAGGGTAAGCTTAAGGGTAAAAGCAAGGGTAAGGGTAAGGGTAAGGGTAAGGGTAAGGGTTAGGGTAAGGGTAAAGGTAAGGGTAAGCCTAAGGGTAAAAGCAAGGGTAAGGGTAAGGGTAAGGGTAAGGGTAAGGGTAAGGGTAAGGGTAAGGGTAAGGGTAAGGGTAAGGGTAAGGGTAAGGGTAAGAGTAAGGGTAAGGGTAAGGGTAAGCTTAAGGGTAAAAGCAAGGGTAAGGGTAAGGGTAAGGGTAAGGGTAAGCCTAAGGGTAAAAGCAAGGGTAAGGGTAAGGGTAAGGGTAAGGGTAAGGGTAAGCTTAAGGGTAAAAGCAAGGGTAAGGGTAAGGGTAAGGGTAAGGGTAAGGGTAAGGGTAAGCTTAAGGGTAAAAGCAAGGGTAAGGGTAAGGGTAAGGGTAAGGGTAAGGGTAAGGGTAAGGGTAAGGGTAAGGGTAAGGGTAAGGGTAAAGGTAAGGGTAAGCCTAAGGGTAAAAGCAAGGGTAAGGGTAAGGGTAAGGGTAAGGGTAAGGGTAAGCTTAAGGGTAAAAGCAAGGGTAAGGGTAAGGGTAAGGGTAAGGGTAAGGGTAAGGGTAAGGGTAAGGGTAAGGGTAAGGGTAAGCTTAAGGGTAAAAGCAAGGGTAAGGGTAAGGGTAAGGGTAAAGGTAAGGGTAAGGGTTAGCTTAAGGGTAAAAGCAAGGGTAAGGGTAAGGGTAAGGGTAAGGGTAAGGGTAAGGGTAAGGGTAAGGGTAAGGGTAAGGGTAAGGGTAAAGGTAAGGGTAAGCCTAAGGGTAAAAGCAATGGTAAGGGTAAGGGTAAGGGTAAGGGTAAGAGTAAGGGTAAGGGTAAGGGTAAGGGTAAGCTTAAGGGTAAAAGCAAGGGTAAGGGTAAGGGTAAGGGTAAGGGTAAGCCTAAGGGTAAAAGCAAGGGTAAGGGTAAGGGTAAGGGTAAGGGTAAGGGTAAGCTTAAGGGTAAAAGCAAGGGTAAGGGTAAGGGTAAGGGTAAGGGTAAGGGTAAGGGTAAGCTTAAGGGTAAAAGCAAGGGTGAGGGTAAGGGTAAGGGTAAGGGTAAGGGTAAGGGTAAGGGTAAGGGTAAGGGTAAGGGTAAGGGTAAGGGTAAGCTTAAGGGTAAAAGCAAGGGTAAGGGTAAGGGTAAGGGTAAGGGTAAGGGTAAGGGTAAGGGTAAGGGTAAGGGTAAGCTTAAGGGTAAAAGCAAGGGTAAGGGTAAGGGTAAGGGTAAGGGTAAGGGTAAAGGTAAGGGTAAGCCTAAGGGTAAAAGCAAGGGTAAGGGTAAGGGTAAGGCTAAGGGTAAGGGTTAGGGTAAGGGTAAGGGTAAGGGTAAGGGTAAGGGTAAGGGTATGGGTAAGGGTAAGGGTAAGGGTAAGGGTAAGGGTAAGGTTAAGGGTAAGGGTAAGCTTAAGGGTAAAAGCAAGGGTAAGGGTAAGGAAAAGGGTAAGGGTAAGCCTAAGGGTAAAAGCAAGGGTAAGGGTAAGGGTAAGGGTAAGGGTAAGCTTAAGGGTAAAAGCAAGAGTAAGGGTAAGGGTAAGGGTAAGGGTAAGGGTAAGGGTAAGCTTAAGGGTAAAAGCAAGGGTAAGGGTAAAGGTAAGGGAAAGGGTAAGGGTAAGGGTAAGGGTAAGGGTAAGGGTAAGGGTAAAGGTAATGGTAAGCCTAAGGGTAAAAGCAAGGGTAAGGGTAAGGGTAAGGGTAAGGGTAAGGTTAAGGGTAAGGGTAAGGGTAAGCTTAAGGGTAAAAGCAAGGGTAAGGGTAAGGGTAAGGGTAAGGGTAAGGGTAAGGGTAAGGGTAAGGGTAAGGGTAAGGGTAAGGGTAAGGGTAAGGGTAAGGGTAAGCTTAAGGGTAAGGGTAAGGGTAAGGGTAAGGGTAAGGGTAAGGGTAAAGGTAAGGGTAAGGGTAAGGGTAAGGGTAAGGGTAAGGGTAAGGGTAAGGGTAAGCTTAAGGGTAAAAGCAAGGGTAAGGGTTAGGGTGAGGGTAAGCGTAAGGGTGAGGGTAAGGGTAAGCTTAAGGGTAAAAGCAAGGGTAAGGGTAAGGGTAAGGGTAAGGGTAAGGGTAAGGGTAAGGGTAAGGGTAAGGGTAAGGGTAAGGGTAAGCTTAAGGGTAAAAGCAAGGGTAAGGGTAAGGGTAAGGGTAAGGGTAAGGGTAAGGGTAAGGGAAAGGGTAAGGGTAAGGGTAAGCTTAAGGGTAAAAGCAAGGGTAAGGGTAAGGGTAAGGGTAAGGGTAAGGGTTAGGGTAAGGGTAAAGGTAAGGGTAAGCCTAAGGGTAAAAGCAAGGGTAAGGGTAAGGGTAAGGGTAAGGGTAAGGGTAAGGGTAAGGGTAAGGGTAAGGGTAAGGGTAAGAGTAAGGGTAAGGGTAAGGGTAAGCTTAAGGGTAAAAGCAAGGGTAAGGGTAAGGGTAAGGGTAAGGGTAAGCCTAAGGGTAAAAGCAAGGGTAAGGGTAAGGGTAAGGGTAAGGGTAAGGGTAAGCTTAAGGGTAAAAGCAAGGGTAAGGGTAAGGGTAAGGGTAAGGGTAAGGGTAAGGGTAAGCTTAAGGGTAAAAGCAAGGGTAAGGGTAAGGGTAAGGGTAAGGGTAAGGGTAAGGGTAAGGGTAAGGGTAAGGGTAAGGGTAAGGGTAAGGGTAAGGGTAAAGGTAAGGGTAAGCCTAAGGGTAAAAGCAAGGGTAAGGGTAAGGGTAAGGGTAAGGGTAAGGGTAAGCTTAAGGGTAAAAGCAAGGGTAAGGGTAAGGGTAAGGGTAAGGGTAAGGGTAAGGGTAAGGGTAAGGGTAAGGGTAAGGGTAAGGGTGAGGGTAAGGGTAAGCTTAAGGGTAAAAGCAAGGGTAAGGGTAAGGGTAAGGGTAAAGGTAAGGGTAAGGGTTAGCTTAAGGGTAAAAGCAAGGGTAAGGGTAAGGGTAAGGGTAAGGGTAAGGGTAAGGGTAAGGGTAAGGGTAAGGGTAAGGGTAAGGGTAAGGGTAAAGGTAAGGGTAAGCCTAAGGGTAAAAGCAATGGTAAGGGTAAGGGTAAGGGTAAGGGTAAGAGTAAGGGTAAGGGTAAGGGTAAGGGTAAGCTTAAGGGTAAAAGCAAGGGTAAGGGTAAGGGTAAGGGTAAGGGTAAGCCTAAGGGTAAAAGCAAGGGTAAGGGTAAGGGTAAGGGTAAGGGTAAGGGTAAGCTTAAGGGTAAAAGTAAGGGTAAGGGTAAGGGTAAGGGTAAGGGTAAGGGTAAGGGTAAGGGTAAGCTTAAGGGTAAAAGCAAGGGTGAGGGTAAGGGTAAGGGTAAGGGTAAGGGTAAGAGTAAGGGTAAGGGTAAGGGTAAGCTTAAGGGTAAAAGCAAGGGTAAGGGTAAGGGTAAGGGTAAGGGTAAGGGTAAGGGTAAGGGTAAGGGTAAGGGTAAGCTTAAGGGTAAAAGCAAGGGTAAGGGTAAGGGTAAGGGTAAGGGTAAGGGTAAAGGTAAGGGTAAGCCTAAGGGTAAAAGCAAGGGTAAGGGTAAGGGTAAGGCTAAGGGTAAGGGTTAGGGTAAGGGTAAGGGTAAGGGTAAGGGTAAGGGTAAGGGTATGGGTAAGGGTAAGGGTAAGGGTAAGGGTAAGGTTAAGGGTAAGGGTAAGCTTAAGGGTAAAAGCAAGGGTAAGGGTAAGGAAAAGGGTAAGGGTAAGCCTAAGGGTAAAAGCAAGGGTAAGGGTAAGGGTAAGGGTAAGGGTAAGCTTAAGGGTAAAAGCAAGAGTAAGGGTAAGGGTAAGGGTAAGGGTAAGGGTAAGGGTAAGCTTAAGGGTAAAAGCAAGGGTAAGGGTAAAGGTAAGGGAAAGGGTAAGGGTAAGGGTAAGGGTAAGGGTAAGGGTAAGGGTAAAGGTAAGGGTAAGCCTAAGGGTAAAAGCAAGGGTAAGGGTAAGGGTAAGGGTAAGGTTAAGGGTAAGGGTAAGGGTAAGCTTAAGGGTAAAAGCAAGGGTAAGGGTAAGGGTAAGGGTAAGGGTAAGGGTAAGGGTAAGGGTAAGGGTAAGGGTAAGGGTAAGGGTAAGGGTAAGGGTAAGGGTAAGCTTAAGGGTAAGGGTAAGGGTAAGGGTAAGCTTAAAGGTAAAAGCAAGGGTAAGGGTAAGGGTAAGGGTAAGGGTAAGCTTAAGGGTAAGAGCAAGGGTAAGGGTAAGGGTAAGGGTAAGGGTAAGGGTAAGGGTAAGGGTAAGGGTAAGGGTAAGGGTAAGCTTAAGGGTAAGGGTAAGGGTAAGGGTAAGGGTGAGCTTAAGGGTAAACGCAAGGGTAAGGGTAAGGGTAAGGGTAAGGGTAAGGGTAAGGGTAAGCTTAAGGGTAAGGGTAAGGGTAAGGGTAAGGGTAAGCTTAAGGGTAAAAGCAAGGGTAAGTGTAAGGGTGAGGGTAAGGGTAAGGGTAAGGGTAAGCTTAAAGGTAAAAGCAAGGGTAAGGGTAAGGGTAAGGGTAAGGGTAAGGGTAAGGGTAAGGGTAAGGGTAAGGGTAAGGGTAAGGGTAAGGGTAAGGGTAAGGGTAAGGGTAAGGGTAAGGGAAAGGGAAAGCTTAAGGGTAAGGGTAAGGGTAAGGGTAAGGGTAAGCTTAAGGGTAAAAGCAAGGGTAAGGGTAAGGGTAAGGGTAAGGATAAGGGTAAGCTTTAGGGTAAAAGCAAGGGTAAGGGTAAGGGTAAGGGTAAGGGTAAGGGTAAGGGTAAGGGTAAGGGTAAGGGTAAGGGTAAGGGTAAGGGTAAGGGTAAGGGTAAGGGTAAGCTTAAGAGTAAGGGTAAGGGTAAGGGTAAGGGTAAGCTTAAGGGTAAAAGCAAGGGTAAGGGTAAGGGTAAGGGTAAGGGTAAGGGTAAAGTTAAGGGTAAGCCTAAGGGTAAAAGCAAGGATAAGGGTAAGGGTAAGGGTAAGGGTAAGGGTAAGGGTAAGGGTAAGGGTAAGCTTAAGGGTAAAAGCAAGGGTAAGGGTAAGGGTAAGGGTAAGGGTAAGGGTAAGGGTAAGGGTAAGGGTAAGGGTAAGGGTAAGGGTAAGGGTAAGCTTAAGGGTAAAAGCAAGGGTAAGGGTAAGGGTAAGGGTAAGGGTAAGGGTAAGGGTAAGGGTAAGGGTAAGGGTAAGCTTAAGGGTAAAAGCAAGGGTAAGGGTAAGGGTAAGGGTAAGGGTAAGATATAGGGTAAGGGTATAGGTAAGGGTAAGCCTAAGGGTAAAAGCAAGGGTAAGGGTAAGGGTAAGGGTAAGGGTAAGGGTAAGGGTAAGGGTAAGGGTAAGGGTAAGGGTAAAGGTAAGGGTAAGGGTAAGGGTAAGGGTAAGAGTAAGGGTAAGGGTAAGGGTAAGCTTAAGGGTAAAAGCAAGGGTAAGGGTAAGGGTAAGGGTAAGGGTAAGGGTAAGCCTAAGGGTAAAAGCAAAGGTAAGGGTAAGGGTAAGGGTAAGAGTAAGGGTGAGCTTAAGGGTAAGAGTAAGGGTAAGCTTAAGGGTAAAAGCAAGGGTAAGGGTAAGGGTAAGGGTAAGGGTAAGGGTAAGGGTAAGGGTAAGGGTAAGCTTAAGGGTAAAAGCAAGGGTAAGGGTAAGGGTAAGGGTAAGGGTAAGGGTAAGGGTAAGGGTAAGGGTAAAGGTAAGGGTAAGCCTAAGGGTAAAAGCAAGGGTAAGGGTAAGGGTAAGGGTAAGGGTAAGGGTAAGGGTAAGCTTAAGGGTAAAAGCAAGGGTAAGGGTAAGGGTAAGGGTAAGGGTAAGGGTAAGGGTAAGGGTAAGGGTAAGGGTAAGGGTAAGGGTAAGGGTAAGCTTAAGGGTAAAAGCAAGGGTAAGGGTAAGGGTAAGGGTAAGGGTAAGGGTAAGGGTAAGGGTAAGGGTAAGGGTAAGGGTAAGGGTAAAGGTAAGGGTAAGGGTAAGGGTAAGGGTAAGGGTAAGGGTAAGCTTAAGGGTAAAAGCAAGGGTAAGGGTAAGGGTAAGGGTAAGGGTAAGGGTAAGGGTAAGGGTAAGGGTAAGGGTAAGGGTAAGGGTAAGGGTAAGGGTAAGGGTAAGGGTAAGGGTAAGGGTAAGGGTAAGGGTAAGGGTAAGGGTAAGGGTAAGGGTAAGGGTAAGGGTAAGGGTAAGGGTAAGGGTAAGGGTAAAGGTAAGGGTAAGGGTAAGGGTAAGGGTAAGGGTAAGGGTAAGGGTAAGCTTAAGGGTAAAAGCAAGGGTAAGGGTTAGGGTAAGGGTAAGGGTAAGGGTAAGGGTAAGGGTAAGGGTAAGCTTAAGGGTAAAAGCAAGGGTAAGGGTAAGGGTAAGGGTAAGGGTAAGGGTAAGGGTAAGGGTAAGGGTAAGGGTAAGGGTAAGGGTAAGGGTAAGGGTAAGGGTAAGGGTAAGGGTAAGCTTAAGGGTAAAAGCAAGGGTAAGGGTAAGGGTAAGGGTAAGGGTAAGGGTAAGGGTAAGGGTAAGATTAAGGGTAAAAGCAAGGGTAAGGGTAAGGGTAAGGGTAAGGGTAAGGGTTAGGGTAAGGGTAAAGGTAAGGGTAAGCCTAAGGGTAAAAGCAAGGGTAAGGGTAAGGGTAAGGGTAAGGGTAAGGGTAAGGGTAAGGGTAAGGGTAAGGGTAAGGGTAAGAGTAAGGGTAAGGGTAAGGGTAAGCTTAAGGGTAAAAGCAAGGGTAAGGGTAAGGGTAAGGGTAAGGGTAAGCCTAAGGGTAAAAGCAAGGGTAAGGGTAAGGGTAAGGGTAAGGGTAAGGGTAAGCTTAAGGGTAAAAGCAAGGGTGAGGGTAAGGGTAAGGGTAAGGGTAAGGGTAAGGGTAAGCTTAAGGGTAAAAGCAAGGGTAAGGGTAAGGGTAAGGGTAAGGGTAAGGGTAAGGGTAAGGGTAAGGGTAAGGGTAAGGGTAAGGGTAAGGGTAAGGGTAAGGGTAAAGGTAAGGGTAAGCCTAAGGGTAAAAGCAAGGGTAAGGGTAAGGGTAAGGGTAAGGGTAAGGGTAAGCTTAAGGGTAAAAGCAAGGGTAAGGGTAAGGGTAAGGGTAAGGGTAAGGGTAAGGGTAAGGGTAAGGGTAAGCTTAAGGGTAAAAGCAAGGGTAAGGGTAAGGGTAAGGGTAAGGGTAAGGGTTAGCTTAAGGGTAGAAGCAAGGGTAAGGGTAAGGGTAAGGGTAAGGGTAAGGGTAAGGGTAAGGGTAAGGGTAAGGGTAAGGGTAAGGGTGAAGGTGAGGGTAAGCCTAAGGGTAAAAGCAATGGTAAGGGTAAGGGTAAGGGTAAGGGTAAGAGTAAGGGTAAGGGTAAGGGTAAGGGTAAGCTTAAGGGTAAAAGCAAGGGTAAGGGTAAGGGTAAGGGTAAGGGTAAGCCTAAGGGTAAAAGCAAGGGTAAGGGTAAGGGTAAGGGTAAGGGTAAGGGTAAGGGTAAGCTTAAGGGTAAAAGCAAGGGTAAGGGTAAGGGTAAGGGTAAGGGTAAGGGTAAGGGTAAGGGTAAGCTTAAGGGTAAAAGCAAGGGTGAGGGTAAGGGTAAGGGTAAGGGTAAGGGTAAGGGTAAGGGTAAGGGTAAGGGTAAGGGTAAGCTTAAGAGTAAAAGCAAGGGTAAGGGTAAGGGTAAGGGTAAGGGTAAGGGTAAGGGTAAGGGTAAGCTTAAGGGTAAAAGCAAGGGTAAGGGTAAGGGTAAGGGTAAGGGTAAGGGTAAAGGTAAGGGTAAGCCTTAGGGTAAAAGCAAGGGTAAGGGTAAGGGTAAGGGTAAGGTTTAGGGTAAGGGTAAGGGTAAGGGTAAGGGTAAGGGTAAGGGTAAGGGTAAGGGTAAGGGTAAGGGTAAGGGTAAGGGTAAGGGTAAGGGTAAGGGTAAGGGTAAGGGTAAGGGTAAGGGTAAGGGTAAGGGTAAGCTTAAGGGTAAAAGCAAGGGTAAGGGTAAGGGAAAGGGTAAGGGTAAGCCTAAGGGTAAAAGCAAGGGTAAGGGTAAGGGTAAGGGTAAGGGTAAGGGTAAGCTTAAGGGTAAAAGCAAGAGTAAGGGTAAGGGTAAGGGTAAGGGTAAGGGTAAGGGTAAGCTTAAGGGTAAAAGCAAGGGTAAGGGCAAAGGTAAGGGAAAGGGTAAGGGTAAGGGTAAGGGTAAGGGTAAGGGTAAGGGTAAAGGTAAGGGTAAGCCTAAGGGTAAAAGCAAGGGTAAGGGTAAGGGTAAGGGTAAGGGTAAGGTTAAGGGTAAGGGTAAGGGTAAGCTTAAGGGTAAAAGCAAGGGTAAGGGTAAGGGTAAGGGTAAGGGTAAGGGTAAGGGTAAGGGTAAGGGTAAGGGTAAGGGTAAGCTTAAGGGTAAGGGTAAGGGTAAGGGTAAGGGTAAGCTTAAGGGTAAAAGCAAGGGTTAGGGTAATTGTAAGGGTAAGGGTAAGCTTAAGGGTAAGAGCAAGGGTAAGGGTAAGGGTAAGGGTAAGGGTAAGGGTAAGGGTAAGGGTAAGGGTAAGGGTAAGGGTAAGGGTAAGGGTAAGGGTAAGGGTAAGGGTAAGGGTAAGCTTAAGGGTAAGGGTAAGGGTAAGGGTAAGGGTGAGCTTAAGGGTAAAAGCAAGGGTAAGGGTAAGGGTAAGGGTAAGGGTAAGGGTAAGGGTAAGGGTAAGCTTAAGGGTAAGGGTAAGGGTAAGGGTAAGCTTAAGGGTAAAAGCAAGGGTAAGTGTAAGGGTGAGGGTAAGGGTAAGGGTAAGCTTAAGGGTAAAAGCAAGGGTAAGTGTAAGGGTGAGGGTAAGGGTAAGGGTAAGGGTAAGGGTAAGCTTAAGGGTAAGGGTAAGGGTAAGGGTAAGGGTAAGGGTAAGGGTAAGGGTAAGGGTAAGGGTAAGGGTAAGGGTAAGGGTAAGGGTAAGGGTAAGGGTAAGGGTAAGGGTAAGGGAAAGCTTAAGGGTAAGGGTAAGGGTAAGGGTAAGGGTAAGCTTAAGGGTAAAAGCAAGGGTAAGGGTAAGGGTAAGGGTAAGGGTAAGGGTAAGCTTAAGGGTAAAAGCAAGGGTAAGGGTAAGGGTAAGGGTAAGGGTAAGGGTAAGGGTAAGGGTAAGGGTAAGTGTAAGGGTAAGGGTAAGGGTAAGGGTAAGGGTAAGCTTAATAGTAAGGGTAAGGGTAAGGGTAAGGGTAAGCTTAAGGGTAAAAGCAAGGGTAAGGGTAAGGGTAAGGGTAAGGGTAAGGGTAAAGGTAAGGGTAAGCCTAAGGGTAAAAGCAAGGATAAGGGTAAGGGTAAGGGTAAGGGTAAGGGTAAGGGTAAGGGTAAGGGTAAGGGTAAGGGTAAGCTTAAGGGTAAAAGCAAGGGTAAGGGTAAGGGTAAGGGTAAGGGTAAGGGTAAGGGTAAGGGTAAGGGTAAGGGTAAGGGTAAGCTTAAGGGTAAAAGCAAGGGTAAGGGTAAGGGTAAGGGTAAGGGTAAGGGTAAGGGTAAGGGTAAGGGTAAGCTTAAGGGTAAAAGCAAGGGTAAGGGTAAGGGTAAGGGTAAGGGTAAGATATAGGGTAAGGGTAAAGGTAAGGGTAAGCCTAAGGGTAAAAGCAAGGGTAAGGGTAAGGGTAAGGGTAAGGGTAAGGGTAAGGGTAAGGGTAAGGGTAAGGGTAAGGGTAAGGGTAAGGGTAAGGGTAAGGGTAAGGGTAAGGGTAAGAGTAAGGGTAAGGGTAAGGGTAAGCTTAAGGGTAAAAGCAAGGGTAAGGGTAAGGGTAAGGGTAAGAGTAAGGGTAAGCCTAAGGGTAAAAGCAAGGGTAAGGGTCAGGGTAAGGGTAAGGGTAAGGGTAAGCTTAAGGGTAAAAGCAAGGGTAAGGGTAAGGGTAAGGGTAAGGGTAAGGGTAAGGGTAAGCTTAAGGGTAAAAGCAAGGGTAAGGGTAAGGGTAAGGGTAAGGGTGAGGGTAAGGGTAAAGGTAAGGGTAAGCCTAAGGGTAAAAGCAAGGGTAAGGGTAAGGGTAAGGGTAAGGGTAAGGGTAAGGGTAAGGGTAAAGGTAAGGGTAAGCCTAAGGGTAAAAGCAAGGGTAAGGGTAAGGGTAAGGGTGGGGGTAAGGGTAAGGGTAAGGGTAAGGGTAAGCTTAAGGGTAAAAGCATGGGTAAGGGTAAGGGTAAGGGTAAGGGTAAGGGTAAGGGTAAGGGTAAGGGTAAGGGTAAGGGTAAGGGTAAGGGTAAGGGTAAGGGTAAGCTTAAGGGTAAAAGCAAGGGTAAGGGTAAGGGTAAGGGTAAGGGTAAGGGTAAGGGTAAGGGTAAGGGTAAGGGTAAGGGTAAGGGTAAAGGTAAGGGTAAGGGTAAGGGTAAGGGTAAGGGTAAGGGTAAGGGTAAGCTTAAGGGTAAAAACAAGGGTAAGGGTTAGGGTAAGGGTAAGGGTAAGGGTAAGGGTAAGGGTAAGCTTAAGGGTAAAAGCAAGGGTAAGGGTAAGGGTAAGGGTAAGGGTAAGGGTAAGGGTAAGGGTAAGGGTAAGGGTAAGGGTAAGGGTAAGGGTAAGGGTAAGGGTAAGGGTAAGGGTAAGGGTAAGCTTAAGGGTAAAAGCAAGGGTAAGGGTAAGGGTAAGGGTAAGGGTAAGGGTAAGGGTAAGGGTAAGGGTAAGGGTAAGGGTAAGGGTAAGCTTAAGGGTAAAAGCAAGGGTAAGGGTAAGGGTAAGGGTAAGGGTAAGGGTTAGGGTAAGGGTAAAGGTAAGGGTAAGCCTAAGGGTAAAAGCAAGGGTAAGGGTGAGGGTAAGGGTAAGGGTAAGGGTAAGGGTAAGGGTAAGGGTAAGGGTAAGGGTAAGAGTAAGGGTAAGGGTAAGGGTAAGCTTAAGGGTAAAAGCAAGGGTAAGGGTAAGGGTAAGGGTAAGGGTAAGCCTAAGGGTAAAAGCAAGGGTAAGGGTAAGGGTTAGGGTAAGGGTAAGGGTAAGGGTAAGCTTAAGGGTAAAAGCAAGGGTAAGGGTAAGGGTAAGGGTAAGGGTAAGGGTAAGGGTAAGGGTAAGGGTAAGCTTAAGGGTAAAAGCAAGGGTAAGGGTAAGGGTAAGGGTAAGGGTAAGGGTAAAGGTAAGGGTAAGCCTAAGGGTAAAAGCAAGGGTAAGGGTAAGGGTAAGGCTAAGGGTAAGGGTTAGGGTAAGGGTAAGGGTAAGGGTAAGGGTAAGGGTAAGGGTATGGGTAAGGGTAAGGGTAAGGGTAAGGGTAAGGTTAAGGGTAAGGGTAAGCTTAAGGGTAAAAGCAAGGGTAAGGGTAAGGAAAAGGGTAAGGGTAAGCCTAAGGGTAAAAGCAAGGGTAAGGGTAAGGGTAAGGGTAAGGGTAAGCTTAAGGGTAAAAGCAAGAGTAAGGGTAAGGGTAAGGGTAAGGGTATGGGTAAGGGTAAGCTTAAGGGTAAAAGCAAGGGTAAGGGTAAAGGTAAGGGAAAGGGTAAGGGTAAGGGTAAGGGTAAGGGTAAGGGTAAAGGTAAGGGTAAGCCTAAGGGTAAAAGCAAGGGTAAGGGTAAGGGTAAGGGTAAGGGTTAGGTTAAGGGTAAGGGTAAGGGTAAGCTTAAGGGTAAAAGCAAGGGTAAGGGTAAGGGTAAGGGTAAGGGTAAGGGTAAGGGTAAGGGTAAGGGTAAGGGTAAGGGTAAGGGTAAGGGTAAGGGTGAGCTTAAGGGTAAGGGTAAGGGTAAGGGTAAGGGTAAGCTTAAGGGTAAAAGCAAGGGTAAGGGTAAGGGTAAGGGTAAGGGTAAGCTTAAGGGTAAGAGCAAGGGTAAGGGTAAGGGTAAGGGTAAGGGTAAGGGTAAGGGTAAGGGTAAGGGTAAGGGTAAGGGTAAGGGTAAGGGTAAGGGTAAGGGTAAGCTTAAGGGTAAGGGTAAGGGTAAGGGTAAGGGTGAGCTTAAGGGTAAAAGCAAGGGTAAGGGTAAGGGTAAGGGTAAGGGTAAGGGTAAGGGTAAGCTTAAGGGTAAGGGTAAGGGTAAGGGTAAGGGTAAGCTTAAGGGTAAAAGCAAGGGTAAGTGTAAGGGTGAGGGTAAGGGTAAGGGTAAGGGTAAGGGTAAGCTTAAGGGTAAGGGTAAGGGTAAGGGTAAGGGTAAGCTTAAAGGTAAAAGCAAGGGTAAGGGTAAGGGTAAGGGTAAGGGTAAGGGTAAGGGTAAGGGTAAGGGTAAGGGTAAGGGTAAGGGTAAGGGTAAGGGTAAGGGTAAGGGTAAGGGTAAGGGTAAGGGTAAGGGAAAGCTTAAGGGTAAGGGTAAGGGTAAGGGTAAGGGTAAGCTTAAGGGTAAAAGCAAGGGTAAGGGTAAGGGTAAGGGTAAGGGTAAGGGTAAGCTTAAGGGTAAAAGCAAGGGTAAGGGTAAGGGTAAGGGTAAGGGTAAGGGTAAGGGTAAGGGTAAGGGTAAGGGTAAGGGTAAGGGTAAGGGTAAGGGTAAGCTTAAGAGTAAGGGTAAGGGTAAGGGTGAGGGTAAGCTTAAGGGTAAAAGCAAGGGTAAGGGTAAGGGTAAGGGTAAGGGTAAGGGTAAAGTTAAGGGTAAGCCTAAGGGTAAAAGCAAGGATAAGGGTAAGGGTAAGGGTAAGGGTAAGGGTAAGGGTAAGGGTAAGGGTAAGGGTAAGGGTAAGGGTAAGGGTAAGGGTAAGGGTAAGGGTAAGCTTAAGGGTAAAAGCAAGGGTAAGGGTAAGGGTAAGGGTAAGGGTAAGGGTAAGGGTAAGGGTAAGGGTAAGGGTAAGGGTAAGGGTAAGGGTAAGGGTAAGGGTAAGCTTAAGGGTAAAAGCAAGGGTAAGGGTAAGGGTAAGGGTAAGGGTAAGGGTAAGGGTAAGGGTAAGGGTAAGCTTAAGGGTAAAAGCAAGGGTAAGGGTAAGGGTAAGGGTAAGGGTAAGATATAGGGTAAGGGTATAGGTAAGGGTAAGCCTAAGGGTAAAAGCAAGGGTAAGGGTAAGGGTAAGGGTAAGGGTAAGGGTAAGGGTAAGGGTAAGGGTAAGGGTAAGGGTAAGGGTAAAGGTAAGGGTAAGGGTAAGGGTAAGGGTAAGAGTAAGGGTAAGGGTAAGGGTAAGCTTAAGGGTAAAAGCAAGGGTAAGGGTAAGGGTAAGGGTAAGGGTAAGGGTAAGCCTAAGGGTAAAAGCAAAGGTAAGGGTAAGGGTAAGGGTAAGAGTAAGGGTAAGCTTAAGGGTAAGAGTAAGGGTAAGCTTAAGGGTAAAAGCAAGGGTAAGGGTAAGGGTAAGGGTAAGGGTAAGGGTAAGGGTAAGGGTAAGGGTAAGGGTAAGGGTAAGGGTAAGGGTAAGCTTAAGGGTAAAAGCAAGGGTAAGGGTAAGGGTAAGGGTAAGGGTAAGGGTAAGGGTAAGGGTAAGGGTAAGGGTAAGGGTAAGGGTAAGCTTAAGGGTAAAAGCAAGGGTAAGGGTAAGGGTAAGGGTAAGGGTAAGGGTAAGGGTAAGGGTAAGGGTAAGGGTAAGGGTAAAGGTAAGGGTAAGGGAAAGGGTAAGGGTAAGGGTAAGGGTAAGCTTAAGGGTAAAAGCAAGGGTAAGGGTTAGGGTAAGGGTAAGGGTAAGGGTAAGGGTAAGGGTAAGCTTAAGGGTAAAAGCAAGGGTAAGGGTAAGGGTAAGGATAAGGGTAAGGGTAAGGGTAAGGGTAAGGGTAAGGGTAAGGGTAAGGGTAAGGGTAAGGGTAAGGGTAAGGGTAAGGGTAAGGGTAAGGGTAAGGGTAAGGGTAAGGGTAAGGGTAAGGGTAAGGGTAAGGGTAAGGGTAAGGGTAAGGGTAAGGGTAAGGGTAAGGGTAAGGTTAAGGGTAAAGGTAAGGGTAAGGGTAAGGGTAAGGGTAAGGGTAAGGGTAAGGGTAAGCTTAAGGGTAAAAGCAAGGGTAAGGGTTAGGGTAAGGGTAAGGGTAAGGGTAAGGGTAAGGGTAAGGGTAAGGGTAAAGGTAAGGGTAAGCCTAAGGGTAAAAGCAAGGGTAAGGGTAAGGGTAAGGGTAAGGGTAAGGGTAAGGGTAAGCTTAAGGGTAAAAGCAAGGGTAAGGGTAAGGGTAAGGGTAAGGGTAAGGGTAAGGGTAAGGGTAAGGGTAAGGGTAAGGGTAAGGGTAAGCTTAAGGGTAAAAGCAAGGGTAAGGGTAAGGGTAAGGGTAAGGGTAAGGGTAAGGGTAAGGGTAAGGGTAAGGGTAAGGGTAAAGGTAAGGGTAAGGGTAAGGGTAAGGGTAAGGGTAAGGGTAAGCTTAAGGGTAAAAGCAAGGGTAAGGGTTAGGGTAAGGGTAAGGGTAAGGGTAAGGGTAAGGGTAAGCTTAAGGGTAAAAGCAAGGGTAAGGGTAAGGGTAAGGATAAGGGTAAGGGTAAGGGTAAGGGTAAGGGTAAGGGTAAGGGTAAGGGTAAGGGTAAGGGTAAGGGTAAGGGTAAGGGTAAGGGTAAGGGTAAGGGTAAGGGTAAGGGTAAGGGTAAGGGTAAGGGTAAGGGTAAGGGTAAGGGTAAGGGTAAGGGTAAGGGTAAGGGTAAGGGTAAGGGTAAAGGTAAGGGTAAGGGTAAGGGTAAGGGTAAGGGTAAGGGTAAGGGTAAGCTTAAGGGTAAAAGCAAGGGTAAGGGTTAGGGTAAGGGTAAGGGTAAGGGTAAGGGTAAGGGTAAGCTTAAGGGTAAAAGCAAGGGTAAGGGTAAGGGTAAGGGTAAGGGTAAGGGTAAGGGTAAGGGTAAGGGTAAGGGTAAGGGTAAGGGTAAGGGTAAGGGTAAGGGTAAGGGTAAGGGTGAGCTTAAGGGTAAAAGCAAGGGTAAGGGTAAGGGTAAGGGTAAGGGTAAGGGTAAGGGTAAGGGTAAGATTAAGGGTAAAAGCAAGGGTAAGGGTAAGGGTAAGGGTAAGGGTAAGGGTTAGGGTAAGGGTAAAGGTAAGGGTAAGCCTAAGGGTAAAAGCAAGGGTAAGGGTAAGGGTAAGGGTAAGGGTAAGGGTAAGGGTAAGGGTAAGGGTAAGGGTAAGGGTAAGAGTAAGGGTAAGGGTAAGGGTAAGCTTAAGGGTAAAAGCAAGTGTAAGGGTAAGGGTAAGGGTAAGGGTAAGCCTAAGGGTAAAAGCAAGGGTAAGGGTAAGGGTAAGGGTAAGGGTAAGGGTAAGCTTAAGGGTAAAAGCAAGGGTGAGGGTAAGGGTAAGGGTAAGGGTAAGGGTAAGGGTAAGCTTAAGGGTAAAAGCAAGGGTAAGGGTAAGGGTAAGGGTAAGGGTAAGGGTAAGGGTAAGGGTAAGGGTAAGGGTAAGGGTAAGGGTAAGGGTAAGGGTAAAGGTAAGGGTAAGCCTAAGGGTAAAAGCAAGGGTAAGGGTAAGGGTAAGGGTAAGGGTAAGGGTAAGCTTAAGGGTAAAAGCAAGGGTAAGGGTAAGGGTAAGGGTAAGGGTAAGGGTAAGGGTAAGGGTAAGGGTAAGGGTAAGGGTAAGCTTAAGGGTAAAAGCAAGGGTAAGGGTAAGGGTAAGGGTAAGGGTAAGGGTTAGCTTAAGGGTAGAAGCAAGGGTAAGGGTAAGGGTAAGGGTAAGGGTAAGGGTAAGGGTAAGGGTAAGGGTAAGGGTAAGGGTAAGGGTAAGGGTGAAGGTGAGGGTAAGCCTAAGGGTAAAAGCAATGGTAAGGGTAAGGGTAAGGGTAAGGGTAAGAGTAAGGGTAAGGGTAAGGGTAAGGGTAAGCTTAAGGGTAAAAGCAAGGGTAAGGGTAAGGGCAAGGGTAAGGGTAAGCCTAAGGGTAAAAGCAAGGGTAAGGGTAAGGGTAAGGGTAAGGGTAAGGGTAAGCTTAAGGGTAAAAGCAAGGGTAAGGGTAAGGGTAAGGGTAAGGGTAAGGGTAAGGGTAAGCTTAAGGGTAAAAGCAAGGGTGAGGGTAAGGGTAAGGGTAAGGGTAAGGGTAAGGGTAAGGGTAAGGGTAAGGGTAAGCTTAAGAGTAAAAGCAAGGGTAAGGGTAAGGGTAAGGGTAAGGGTAAGGGTAAGGGTAAGCTTAAGGGTAAAAGCAAGGGTAAGGGTAAGGGTAAGGGTAAGGGTAAGGGTAAAGGTAAGGGTAAGCCTTAGGGTAAAAGCAAGGGTAAGGGTAAGGGTAAGGGTAAGGTTTAGGGTAAGGGTAAGGGTAAGGGTAAGGGTAAGGGTAAGGGTAAGGGTAAGGGTAAGGGTAAGGGTAAGGGTAAGGGTAAGGGTAAGGGTAAGGGTAAGGGTAAGGGTAAGGGTAAGGGTAAGGGTAAGCTTAAGGGTAAAAGCAAGGGTAAGGGTAAGGGAAAGGGTAAGGGTAAGCCTAAGGGTAAAAGCAAGGGTAAGGGTAAGGGTAAGGGTAAGGGTAAGGGTAAGCTTAAGGGTAAAAGCAAGAGTAAGGGTAAGGGTAAGGGGAAGGGTAAGGGTAAGGGTAAGCTTAAGGGTAAAAGCAAGGGTAAGGGCAAAGGTAAGGGAAAGGGTAAGGGTAAGGGTAAGGGTAAGGGTAAGGGTAAGGGTAAAGGTAAGGGTAAGCCTAAGGGTAAAAGCAAGGGTAAGGGTAAGGGTAAGGGTAAGGGTAAGGTTAAGGGTAAGGGTAAGGGTAAGCTTAAGGGTAAAAGCAAGGGTAAGGGTAAGGGTAAGGGTAAGGGTAAGGGTAAGGGTAAGGGTAAGGGTAAGGGTAAGCTTAAGGGTAAGGGTAAGGGTAAGGGTAAGGGTAAGCTTAAGGGTAAAAGCAAGGGTAAGGGTAATTGTAAGGGTAAGGGTAAGCTTAAGGGTAAGAGCAAGGGTAAGGGTAAGGGTAAGGGTAAGGGTAAGGGTAAGGGTAAGGGTAAGGGTAAGGGTAAGGGTAAGGGTAAGGGTAAGGGTAAGGGTAAGGGTAAGCTTAAGGGTAAGGGTAAGGGTAAGGGTGAGCTTAAGGGTAAAAGCAAGGGTAAGGGTAAGGGTAAGGGTAAGGGTAAGGGTAAGGGTAAGCTTAAGGGTAAGGGTAAGGGTAAGGGTAAGGGTAAGCTTAAGGGTAAAAGCAAGGGTAAGTGTAAGGGTGAGGGTAAGGGTAAGGGTAAGCTTAAGGGTAAAAGCAAGGGTAAGTGTAAGGGTGAGGGTAAGGGTAAGGGTAAGGGTAAGGGTAAGCTTAAGGTTAAGGGTAAGGGTAAGGGTAAGGGTAAGGGTAAGGGTAAGGGTAAGGGTAAGGGTAAGGGTAAGGGTAAGGGTAAGGGTAAGGGTAAGGGTAAGGGTAAGGGTAAGGGAAAGCTTAAGGGTAAGGGTAAGGGTAAGGGTAAGGGTAAGCTTAAGGGTAAAAGCAAGGGTAAGGGTAAGGGTAAGGGTAAGGGTAAGGGTAAGCTTAAGGGTAAAAGCAAGGGTAAGGGTAAGGGTAAGGGTAAGGGTAAGGGTAAGGGTAAGGGTTAGTGTAAGGGTAAGGGTAAGGGTAAGGGTAAGGGTAAGCTTAATAGTAAGGGTAAGGGTAAGGGTAAGGGTAAGCTTAAGGGTAAAAGCAAGGGTAAGGGTAAGGGTAAGGGTAAGGGTAAGGGTAAAGGTAAGGGTAAGCCTAAGGGTAAAAGCAAGGGTAAGTGTAAGGGTGAGGGTAAGGGTAAGGGTAAAGGTAAGGGTAAGGGTAAGGGTAAGAGTAAGGGTAAGGGTAAGGGTAAGCTTAAGGGTAAAGCAAGGGTAAGGGTAAGGGTAAGGGTAAGGGTAAGGGTAAGCCTAAGGGTAAAAGCAAGGGTAAGGGTCAGGGTAAGGGTAAGGGTAAGGGTAAGCTTAAGGGTAAAAGCAAGGGTAAGGGTAAGGGTAAGGGTAAGGGTAAGGGTAAGGGTAAGCTTAAGGGTAAAAGCAAGGGTAAGGGTAAGGGTAAGGGTAAGGGTAAGGGTAAGGGTAAAGGTAAGGGTAAGCCTAAGGGTAAAAGCAAGGGTAAGGGTAAGGGTAAGGGTAAGGGTAAGGGTAAGGGTAAGGGTAAAGGTAAGGGTAAGCCTAAGGGTAAAAGCAAGGGTAAGGGTAAGGGTAAGGGTGGGGGTAAGGGTAAGGGTAAGGGTAAGGGTAAGCTTAAGGGTAAAAGCATGGGTAAGGGTAAGGGTAAGGGTAAGGGTAAGGGTAAGGGTAAGGGTAAGGGTAAGGGTAAGGGTAAGGGTAAGGGTAAGGGTAAGGGTAAGGGTAAGGGTAAGGGTAAGCTTAAGGGTAAAAGCAAGGGTAAGGGTAAGGGTAAGGGTAAGGGTAAGGGTGAGGGTAAAGGTAAGGGTAAGGGTAAGGGTAAGGGTAAAGGTAAGGGTAAGGGTAAGGGTAAGGGTAAGGGTAAGGGTAAGGGTAAGGGTAAGCTTAAGGGGAAAAACAAGGGTAAGGGTTAGGGTAAGGGTAAGGGTAAGGGTAAGGGTAAGGGTAAGCTTAAGGGTAAAAGCAAGGGTAAGGGTAAGGGTAAGGGTAAGGGTAAGGGTAAGGGTAAGGGTAAGGGTAAGGGTAAGGGTAAGGGTAAGGGTAAGGGTAAGGGTAAGGGTAAGGGTAAGCTTAAGGGTAAAAGCAAGGGTAAGGGTAAGGGTAAGGGTAAGGGTAAGGGTAAGGGTAAGGGTAAGGGTAAGCTTAAGGGTAAAAGCAAGGGTAAGGGTAAGGGTAAGGGTAAGGGTAAGGGTTAGGGTAAGGGTAAAGGTAAGGGTAAGCCTAAGGGTAAAAGCAAGGGTAAGGGTGAGGGTAAGGGTAAGGGTAAGGGTAAGGGTAAGGGTAAGGGTAAGGGTAAGGGTAAGAGTAAGGGTAAGGGTAAGGGTAAGCTTAAGGGTAAAAGCAAGGGTAAGGGTAAGGGTAAGGGTAAGGGTAAGCCTAAGGGTAAAAGCAAGGGTAAGGGTAAGGGTAAGGGTAAGGGTAAGCTTAAGGGTAAAAGCAAGGGTAAGGGTAAGGGTAAGGGTAAGGGTAAGGGTAAGGGTAAGCTTAAGGGTAAAAGCAAGGGTAAGGGTAAGGGTAAGGGTAAGGGTAAGGGTAAGGGTAAGGGTAAGGGTAAGGGTAAGGGTAAGGGTAAGGGTAAGGGTAAGGGTAAGGGTAAAGGTGAGGGTAAGCCTAAGGGTAAAAGCAAGGGTAAGGGTAAGGGTAAGGGTAAGGGTAAGGGTAAGCTTAAGGGTAAAAGCAAGGGTAAGGGTAAGGGTAAGGGTAAGGGTAAGGGTAAGGGTAAGGGTAAGGGTAAGGGTAAGGGTAAGGGTAAGGGTAAGCTTAAGGGTAAAAGCAAGGGTAAGGGTAAGGGTAAGGGTAAGGGTAAGGGTAAGGGTAAGCTAAAGGGTAAAAGCAAGGGTAAGGGTTAGGGTAAGGGTAAGGGTAAGGGTAAGGGTAAGGGTAAGGGTAAGGGTAAGGGTAAGGGTAAGGGTAAGGGTAAGGGTAAGGGTAAGGGTAAGGGTAAGCTAAAGGGTAAAAGCAAGGGTAAGGGTTAGGGTAAGGGTAAGGGTAAGGGTAAGGGTAAGGGTAAGGGTAAGCTTAAGGGTAAAAGCAAGGGTAAGGGTAAGGGTAAGGGTAAGGGTAAGGGTGAGGGTAAGGGTAAGGGTAAGGGTAAGGGTAAAGGTAAGGGTAAGCCTAAGGGTAAAAGCAAGGGTAAGTGTAAGGGTAAGGGTAAGGGTAAGGGTAAGGGTAAGGAAGGGTAAGGGTAAGGGTAAGGGTAAGCTTAAGGGTATAAGCAAGGGTAAGGGTAAGGGTAAGGGTGAGGGTAAGGGTAAGGGTAAGGGTAAGGGTTAGGGTAAGCTTAAGGGTAAAAGCAAGGGTAAGGGTAAGGTTAAGGGTAAGGGTAAGGGTAAGGGTAAGGGTAAGGGTAAGGGTAAGGGTAAGGGTAAGCTTAAGGGTAAAAGCAAGGGAAAGGGTAAGGGTAAGGGTAAGGGTAAGGGTAAGGGTAAGGGTAAGGGTAAGGGTAAGGGTAAGGGTAAGGGTAAGGGTAAGGGTAAGGGTAAAGGTAAGGGTAAGCCTAAGGGTAAAAGCAAGGGTAAGGGTAAGGGTAAGGGTAAGGGTAAGGGTAAGGGTAAGGGTAAGGGTAAGGGTAAGGGTAAGGGTAAGGGTAAGTGTAAGGGTAAGTGTAAGGGTAAGCTTAAAGGTAAAAGCAAGGGTAAGGGTAAGGGTAAGGGTAAGGGTAAGCCTAAGGGTAAAAGCAAGGGTAAGGGTAAGGGTAAGGGTAAGGGTAAGGGTAAGGGTAAGGGTAAGGGTAAGGGTAAGCTTAAGGGTAAAAGCAAGGGTAAGCGTAAGGGTAAGGGTAAGGGTAAGGGTAAGGGTAAGGGTAAGGGTAAGGGTAAGGGTAAGGGTAAGGGTAAGGGTAAGGGTAAGCTAAAGGGTAAAAGCAAGGGTAAGGGTTAGGGTAAGGGTAAGGGTAAGGGTAAGGGTAAGCTTAAGGGTAAAAGCAAGGGTAAGGGTAAGGGTAAGGGTAAGGGTAAGGGTGGGGGTAAGGGTAAGGGTAAGGGTAAGGGTAAAGGTAAGGGTAAGCCTAAGGGTAAAAGCAAGGGTAAGTGTAAGGGTAAGGGTAAGGGTAAGGGTAAGGGTAAGGGTAAGGGTAAGGGTAAGGGTAAGGGTAAGGGTAAGGGTAAGGGTAAGCTTAAGGGTATAAGCAAGGGTAAGGGTAAGGGTAAGGGTGAGGGTAAGGGTAAGGGTAAGGGTTAGGGTAAGGGTAAGCTTAAGGGTAAAAGCAAGGGTAAGGGAAACGGTAAGGGTAAGGGTAAGGGTAAGGGTAAGGGTAAGGGTAAGGGTAAGGGTAAGCTTAAGGGTAAAAGCAAGGGAAAGGGTAAGGGTAAGGGTAAGGGTAAGGGTAAGGGTAAGGGTAAGGGTAAGGGTAAGCTTAAGGGTAAAAGCAAGGGAAAGGGTAAGGGTAAGGGTAAGGGTAAGGGTAAGGGTAAGGGTAAGGGTAAGGGAAAGGGTAAGGGTAAGGGTAAGGGTAAGGGTAAGGGTAAGGGTAAGGGTAAAGGTAAGGGTAAGCCTAAGGGTAAAAGCAAGGGTAAGGGTAAGGGTAAGGGTAAGGGTAAGGGTAAGGGTAAGGGTAAGGGTAAGGGTAAGGGTAAGGGTAAGGGTAAGGGTAAGGGTAAGGGTAAGTGTAAGGGTAAGCTTAAGGGTAAAAGCAAGGGTAAGGGTAAGGGTAAGGGTAAGGGTAAGCCTAAGGGTAAAAGCAAGGGTAAGGGTAAGGGTAAGGGTAAGGGTAAGGGTAAGCTTAAGGGTAAAAGCAAGGGTAAGGGTAAGGGTAAGGGTAAGGGTAAGGGTAAGCTTAAGGGTAAAAGCAAGGGTAAGGGTAAGGGTAAGGGTAAGGGTGAGGGTAAGGGTAAAGGTAAGGGTAAGCCTAAGGGTAAAAGCAAGGGTAAGGGTAAGGGTAAGGGTAAGGGTAAGGGTAAGGGTAAGGGTAAGGGTAAGGGTAAGGGTAAGGGTAAGGGTAAGGGTAAGGGTAAGGGTAAGGGTGAGCTTAAGGGTAAAAGCAAGGGTAAGGGTAAGGGTAAGGGTAAGGGTAAGGGTAAGGGTAAGGGTAAGCTTAAGGGTAAAAGCAAGGGTAAGGGTAAGGGTAAGGGTAAGGGTAAGGGTAAGGGTAAGGGTAAGGGTAAGGGTAAGCTTAAGGGTAAAAGCAAGGGTAAGGGTAAGGGTAAGGGTAAGGGTAAGGGTAAGGGTAAGGGTAAGGGTAAAGGTAAGGGTAAGCCTAAGGGTAAAAGCAAGGGTAAGGGTAAGGGTAAGGGTAAGGGTAAGGGTAAGGGTAAGGGTAAGGGTAAGGGTAAGGGTAAGGGTAAGGGTAAGGGTAAGGGTAAGGGTAAGGGTAAGGGTAAGGGTAAGCTTAAGGGTAAAAGCAAGGGTGAGGGTAAGGGTAAGGGTTAGGGTAAGGGTAAGGGTAAGGGTAAGGGTAAGGGTAAGGGTAAGGGTAAGGGAAAGGGTAAGGGTAAGGGTAAGGGTAAGGGTAAGCCTAAGGGTAAAAGCAAGGGTAAGGGTAAGGGTAAGGGTAAGGGTAAGGGTAAGCTTAAGGGTAAAAGCAAGGGTAAGGGTAAGGGTAAGGGTAAGGGTAAGGGTAAGGGTAAGCTTAAGGGTAAAAGCAAGGGTAAGGGTAAGGGTAAGGGTAAGGGTAAGGGTAAAGGTAAGGGTAAGCCTAAGGGTAAAAGCAAGGGTATGGGTTAGGGTAAGGGTAAGGGTAAGGGTAAGGGTAAGGGTAAGGGTAAGGGTAAGGGTAAGGGTAAGGGTAAGGGTAAGGGTAAGGGTAAGGGTAAGGGTAAGCTTAAGGGTAAAAGCAAGGGTAAGGGTAAGGGTAAGGGTAAGGGTAAGGGTAAGGGTAAGGGTAAGCCTAAGGGTAAAAGCAAGGGTAAGGGTAAGGGTAAAAGCAAGGGTAAGGGTAAGGGTAAGGGTAAGGGTAAGGGTAAGGGTAAGGGTAAGGGTAAGGGTAAGGGTAAGGGTAAGGGTAAGGGTAAGGGTAAGGGTAAGGGTAAGGGTAAGGGTAAGCTTAAGGGTAAAAGCAAGGGTAAGGGTAAGGGTAAGGGTAAAGGTAAGGGTAAGCCTTAGGGTAAAAGCAAGGGTAAGGGTAAGGGTAAGGGTAAGGGTAAGGGTAAGGGTAAGGGTAAGGGTAAGGGTAGGCTTAAGGGTAAAAGCAAGGGTAAGGGTAAGGGTAAGGGTAAGGGTAAGGGTAAGGGTAAGGGTAAGGGTAAGGGTAAGGGTAAGGGTAAGGGTAAGCTTAAGGGTAAAAGCAAGGGTAAGGGTAAGGGTAAGGGTAAGGGTAAGGGTAAGAGTAAGGGTAAGGGTAAGGGTAAGGGTAAGGGTAAGGGTAAGCTTAAGGGTAAAAGCAAGGGTAAGGGTTAGGGTAAGGGTAAGGGTAAGGGTAAGGGTAAGCTTGAGGGTAAAAGCAAGAGTAAGGGTAAGGGTAAGGGTAAGGGTAAAGGTAAGGGTAAGCCTAAGGGTAAAAGCAAGGGTAAGGGTAAGGGTAAGGGTAAGGGTAAGGGTAAGGGTAAGGGTAAGGGTAAGGGTAAGGGTAAGGGTAAGGGTAAGCTTAAGGGTATAAGCAAGGGTAAGGGTAAGGGTAAGGGTGAGGGTAAGGGTAAGGGTAAGGGTAAGCTTAAGGGTAAAAGCAAGGGTAAGGGTAAGGGTAAGGGTAAGGGTAAGGGGAAGGGTAAGCTTAAGGGTAAAAGCAAGGGTAAGGGTAAGGGTGAGGGTAAGGGTAAGGGTAAGGGTAAGGGTAAGGGTAAGGGTAAGGGTAAGGGTAAGGGTAAGGGTAAAGGTTAGGGTAAGCCTAAGGGTAAAAGCAAGGATAAGGGTAAAGGTAAGGGTAAGGGTAAGGGTAAGGGTAAGGGTAAGGGTAAGGGTAAGGGTAAGGGTAAGGGTAAGGGTAAGGGTAAGCTTAAGGGTAAAAGCAAGGGTAAGGGTAAGGGTAAGGGTAAGGGTAAGCCTAAGGGTAAAACAAGGGTAAGGGTAAGGGTAAGGGTAAGGTTAAGCTTAAGGGTAAAAGCAAGGGTAAGGGTAAGGGTGAGGGTGAGGGTAAGGGTAAGCTTAAGGGTTAAAGCAAGGGTAAGGGTAAGGGTAAGGGTAAGGGTAAGGGTAAGGGTGAAGGTAAGGGTAAGCCTAAGGGTAAAAGCAAGGGTAAGGGTAAGGGTAAGGGTAAGGGTAAGGGTAAGGGTAAGGGTAAGGGTAAGGGTAAGGGTAAGGGTAAGGGTAAGGGTAAGGGTAAGGGTAAGGGTAAGGGTAAGGGTAAGGGTAAGCTTAAGGGTAAAAGCAAGGGTAAGGGTAAGGGTTAGGGTAAGGGTAAGGGTAAGGGTAAGGGTAAGGGTAAGGGTAAGGGTAAGGGTAAGGGTAAGGGTAAGCTTAAGGGTAAAAGCAAGAGTAAGGGTAAGGGTAAGGGTGAGGGTAAGGGTAAGGGTAAGGGTAAGCGTAAGCTTAAGGGTAAAAGCAAGGGTAAGGGTAAGGGTAAGGGTAAGGGTAAGGGTAAGGGTAAGGGTAAGGGTAAGGGTAAGCTTAAGGGTAAAAGCAAGGGTAAGGGTAAGGGTAAGGGTAAGGGTAAGGGTAAGGGTAAGGGTAAGGGTAAGGGTAAGGGTAAGGGTAAGGGTAAAGGTAAGGGTAAGCCTAAGGGTAAAAGCAAGGGTAAGGGTAAGGGTTAGGGTAAGGGTAAGGGTAAGGGTAAGGGTAAGGGTAAGGGTAAGGGTAAGGGTAAGGGTAAGTGTAAGGGTAAGGGTAAGGGTAAGCTTAAGGGTAAAAGCAAGGGTAAGGGTAAGGGTAAGGGTAAGGGTAAGGGTAAGGGTAAGGGTAAGGGTAAGGGTAAGGGTAAGGGTAAGGGTAAGCTTGAGGGTAAGGGTAAGGGTAAGGGTAAAGGTAAGGGTAAGCCTAAGGGTAAAAGCAAGGGTAAGGGTAAGGGTTAGGGTAAGGGTAAGGGTAAGGGTAAGGGTAAGGGTAAGGGTAAGTGTAAAAGTTAGGGTAAGGGTAAGCTTAAGGGTAAAAGCAAGGGTAAGGGTAAGGGTAAGGGTAAGGGTAAGGGTAAGGGTAAGGGTAAGGGTAAGGGTAAGGGTAAGGGTAAGGGTAAGGGTAAGGGTAAGGGTAAGGGTAAGGGTAAGCTTAAGGGTAAGGGTAAGGGTAAGGGTAAGGGTAAGCCTAAGGGTAAAAGCAAGGGTAAGGGTAAGGTTAAGGGTGAGGGTAAGGGTAAGCTTAAGGGTAAAAGCAAGGGTAAGGGTAAGGGTAAGGGTAAGGGTAAGGGTAAGGGTAAGCTTAAGGTAAAAGCAAGGGTAAGGGTAAGGGTAAGGGTAAGGGTAAGGGTAAGGGTAAAGGTAAGGGTAAGCCTAAGGGTAAGGGTAAGGGTAAGGGTAAGGGTAAAGGTAAGGGTAAGCCTAAGGGTAAAAGCAAGGGTAAGGGTAAGGGTAAGGGTAAGGGTAAGGGTAAGGGTAAGGGTAAGGGTAAGGGTAAGCGTAAGGGTAAGGGTAAGGGTAAGGGTAAGCTTAAGGGTAAAAGCAAGGGTAAGGATAAGGGTAAGGGTAAGGGTAAGGGTAAGGGTAAGGGTAAGGGTAAGGGTAAGGGTAAGGGTAAGGGTAAGGGTAAGGGTAAGGGTAAGGGTAAGGGTAAGGGTAAGGGTAAGGGTAAGGGTAAGGGTAAGGGTAAGGGTAAGGGTAAGGGTAAGCTTAAGGGTAAAAGCAAGGGTGAGGGTAAGGGTAAGGGTAAGGGTAAGGGTAAGGGTAAGGGTAAGGGTAAGGGTAAGGGTAAGGGTAAGGGTAAGCTTAAGGGTAAAAGCAAGGGTAAGGGTAAGGGTAAGGGTAAGGGTAAGGGTAAGGGTAAGGGTAAGGGTAAAGGTAAGGGTAAGCCTAAAAGTAAAAGCAAGGGTAAGGGTAAGGGTAAGGGTAAGGGTAAGGGTAAGGGTAAGGGTAAGCTTAAGGGTAAAAGCAAGGGTAAGGGTAAGGGTAAGGGTAAGGGTAAGGGTAAGGGTAAGGGTAAGGGTAAGGGTAAGGGTAAGGGTAAGGGTAAGGGTAAGGGTAGGCTTAAGGGTAAGGATAATGGTAAGGGTAAAAGCAAGGGTAAGGGTAAGGGTAAGGGTAAGGGTAAGGGTAAGCTTAAGGGTAAAAGCAAGGGTAAGGGTAAGGGTAAGGGTAAGGGTAAGGGTAAGGGTAAGGGTAAGGGTAAGGGTAAGGGTAAGCTTAAGGGTAAGGGTAAGGGTAAGGGTAAGGGTAAGCTTAAGGGTAAAAGCAAGGGTAAGGGTAAGGGTAAGGGTAAGGGTAAGGGTAAGGGTAAGGGTAAGGGTAAGGGTAAGGGTAAGGGTAAGGGTAAGGGTAAGCTTAAGGGTAAAAGCAAGGGTAAGGGAAAGGGTAAGGGTAAGGGTAAGGGTAAGGGTAAGGGTAAGGGTAAGGGTAAGGGTAAGCCTAAGGGTAAAAGCAAGGGTAAGGGTAAGGGTAAGGGTAAGGGTAAGAGTAAGGGTAAGGGTAAGGGTAAGGGTAAGGGTAAAGGTAAGGGTAAACCTAAGGGTAAAAGCAAGGGTAAGGGTAAGGGTAAGGGTAAGGGTAAGAGTAAGGGTAAGGGTAAGGGTAAGGGTAAGCTTAAGGGTAAAAGCAAGGGTAAGGGTAAGGGTAAGGGTAAGGGTAAGGGTAAGGGTAAGGGTAAGGGTAAGGGTAAGGGTAAGGGTAAAGGTAAGGGTAAGCCTAAGGGTAAAAGCAAGGGTAAGGGTAAGGGTAAGGGTAAGGGTAAGCCTAAGGGTAAAAACAAGGGTAAGGGTAAGGGTAAGGGTGAGGGTAAGGGTAAGCTTAAGGGTAAAAGCAAGGGTAAGGGTAAGGGTAAGGGTAAGGGTAAGGGTAAGGGTAAGGGTAAGGGTAAGCTTAAGGGTAAAAGCAAGGGTGAGGGTAAGGGTAAGGGTAAGGGTAAGGGTAAGGGTAAGGGTAAGGGTAAGAGTAAGGGTAAGGGTAAAGGTAAGGGTAAGCTTAAGGGTAAAAGCAAGGGTAAGGGTAAGGGTAAGGGTAAGGGTAAGCCTAAGGGTAAAAGCAAGGGTAAGGGTAAGGGTAAGGGTAAGGGTAAGGGTGAGCTTAAGGGTAAAAGCAAGGGTAAGGGTAAGGGTAAGGGTAAGGGTAAGGGTAAGGGTAAGGGTAAGGGTAAGCTTAAGGGTAAAAGCAAGGGTGAGGGTAAGTGTAAGGGTAAGGGTAAGGGTAAGGGTAAGGGTAAGGGTAAGCTTAAGGGTAAAAGCAAGGGTAAGGGTAAGGGTAAGGGTAAGGGTAAGGGTAAGGGTAAGGGTAAAGGTAAGGGTAAGGGTAAGGGTAAGGGTAAGGGTAAGGGTAAGGGTAAGGGTAAGGGTAAGGGTAAGGGTAAGGGTAAGGGTAAGGGTAAGGGTAAGGGTAAGGGTAAGGGTAAGGGTAAGGGTAAGGGTAATGGTAAGGGTAAGCTTAAGGGTAAAAGCAAGGGTAAGGGTAAGGGTAAGGGTAAGGGTAAGCCTAAGGGTAAAAGCAAGGGTAAGGGTAAGGGTAAGGGTAAGGGTAAGGGTAAGCTTAAAGGTAAAAGCAAGGGTAAGGGTAAGGGTAAGGGAAAGGGTAAGGGTAAGGGTAAGCTTAAGGGTAAAAGCAAGGGTAAGGGTAAGGGTAAGGGTAAGGGTAAGGGTAAGGGTAAGGGTAAGGGTAAGGGTAAGGGTAAGGGTAAAGGTAAGGGTAAGCCTAAGGGTAAAAGCAAGGGTAAGGGTAAGGGTAAGGGTAAGGGTAAGGGTAAGGGTAAGGGTAAGGGTAAGGGTAAGGGTAAGGGTAAGGGTAAGGGTAAGGGTAAGGGTAAGCTTAAGGGTAAAAGCAAGGGTAAGGGTAAGGGTAAGGGTAAGGGTAAGGGTAAGGGTAAGGGTAAGGGTAAGGGTAAGGGTAAGGGTAAGGGTAAGCTTAAGGGTAAGGGTAAGGGTAAGTGTAAGGGTAAGCTCAAGGGTAAAAGCAAGGGTAAGGGTGAGGGTAAGGGTAAGGGTAAGGGTAAGCTTAAGGGTAAAAGCAAGGGTAAGGGTAAGGGTAAGGGTAAGGGTAAGGGTAAGGGTAAGGGTAAGGGTAAGCTTAAGGGTAAGGGTAAGGGTAAGGGTAAGGGTAAGCTTAAGGGTAAAAGCAAGGGTAAGGGTAAGGGTAAGGGTAAGGGTAAGGGTAAGGGTAAGGGTAAGGGTAAGGGTAAGCTTAAGGGTAAGGGTAATGGTAAGGGTAAGGGTAAGCTTAAGGGTAAAAGCAAGGGTAAGGGTAAGGGTAAGGGTAAGGGTAAGGGTAAGGGTAAGCTTAAGGGTAAGGGTAAGGGTAAGGGTAAGGGTAAGCTTAAGGGTAAAAGCAAGGGTAAGGGTAAGGGTAAGGGTAAGGGTAAGGGTAAGGGTAAGGGTAAGGGTAAGCTTAAGGGTAAGGGTAAGGGTAAGGGTAAGGGTAAGCTTAAGGGTAAAAGCAAGGGTAAGGGTAAGGGTAAGGGTAAGCTTAAGGGTAAAAGCAAGGGTAAGGGTAAGGGTAAGGGTAAGGGTAAGGGTAAGGGTAAGGGTAAGGGTAAGGGTAAGCTTAAGGGTAAGGGTAAGGGTAAGGGTAAGGGTAAGCTTAAGGGTAAAAGCAAGGGTAAGGGTAAGGGTAAGGGTAAGGGTAAGAGTAAGGGTAAGGGTAAGGGTAAGGGTAAGGGTGAGCTTAAGGGTAAAAGTAAGGGTAAGGGTAAGGGTAAGGGTAAGGGTAAGGGTAAGGGTAAGGGTAAGGGTAAGGGTAAGGGTAAGGGCAAGGGTAAGGGTAAGGGTAAGGGTAAGCTTAAGGGTAAAAGCAAGGGTAAGGGTAGGGGTAAGGGTAAGGGTAAGGGTAAGGGTAAGGGTAAGGGTAAAGGTAAGGGTAAGCCTAAGGGTAAAAGCAAGGGTAAGGGTAAGGGTAAGAGTAAGGGTAAAGGTAAGGGTAAGGGTAAGGGTAAGGGTAAGGGTAAGGGTAAGCTTAAGGGTAAAAGCAAGGGTAAGGGTAAGGGTAAGGGTAAGGGTAAGCCTAAGGGTAAAAGCAAGGGTAAGGGTAAGGGTAAGGGTAAGGGTAAGGGTAAGGGTGAGGGCAAGCTTAAGGGTAAAAGCAAGGGTAAGGGTAAGGGTAAGGGTAAGGGTAAGGGTAAGGGTAAGGGTAAGGGTAAGCTTAAGGGTAAAAGCAAGGGTGAGGGTAAGGGTGAGTATAAGGGTAAGGGTAAGGGTAAGGGTAAGGGTAAGGGTAAGGGTAAACTTAAGGGTAAAAGCAAGGGTAAGGGTAAGGGTAAGGGTAAGGGTAAGGGTAAGGGTAAGCTTAAGGGTAAAAGCAAGGGTAAGGGTAAGGGTAAGGGTAAGAGTAAGGGTAAGGGTGAGGGTAAAGGTAAGGGTAAGCCTAAGGGTAAAAGCAAGGGTAAGGGTAAGGGTAAGGGTAAGGGTAAGGGTAAGGGTAAGGGTAAGGGTAAGAGTAAGGGTAAGGGTAAGGGTAAGGGTAAGGGTAAGGGTAAGGGTAAGGGTAAGGGTAAGGGTAAGGGTAAGGGTAAGGGTAAGGGTAAGGGTAAGGGTAAGGGTAAGGGTAAGGGTAAGGGTAAGGGTAAGCTTAAGGGTAAAAGCAAGGGTAAGGGTAAGGGTAAGGGTAAGGGTAAGCCTAAGGGTAAAAGCAAGGGTAAGGGTAAGGGTAAGGGTAAGGGTAAGGGTAAGCTTAAGGGTAAAAGCAAGGGTAAGGGTAAGGGTAAGGGTAAGGGTAAGGGTAAGGGTAAGGGTAAGGGTAAGCTTAAGGGTAAAAGCAAGGGTAAGGGTAAGGGTAAGGGTAAGGGTAAGGGTAAGGGTAAAGGTAAGGGTAAGCCTAAGGGTAAAAGCAAGGGTAAGGGTAAGGTTAAGGGTAAGGGTAAGGGTAAGGGTAAGGGTAAGGGTAAGGGTAAGGGTAAGGGTAAGGGTAAGGGTAAGGGTAAGGGTAAGGGTAAGCTTATGGGTAAAAGCAAGGGTAAGGGTAAGGGTAAGGGTAAGGGTAAGGGTAAGGGTAAGGGTAAGGGTAAGCTTAAGGGTAAAAGCAAGGGTAAGGGTAAGGGTAAGGGTAAGGGTAAGGGTAAGGTTAAGGGTAAGCTTTAGGGTAAAAGCAAGGGTAAGGGTAAGGGTAAGGGTAAGGGTAAGGGTAAGGGTAAGGGTAAGCTTAAGGGTAAAAGCAAGGGTAAGGGTAAGGGTAAAGGTAAGGGTAAGGGTAAGGGTAAGGGTAAGGGTAAAGGTAAGGGTAAGCCTAAGGGTAAATGCAAGGGTAAGGGTAAGGGTAAGGGTAAGGGTAACGGTAAGGGTAAGTGTAAGGGTAAGGGTAAGGGTAAGGGTAAGGGTAAGGGTAAGCTTAAGGGTAAAAGCAAGGGTAAGTGTAAGGGTAAGGGTGAGGGTAAGGGTAAGGGTAAGGGTAAGGGTAAGGTTAAGCTTAAGGGTAAGGAAAAGGGTAAGGGTAAGGGTAAGCTTAAGGGTAGAAGCAAGGGTAAGGGTAAGGGTAAGGGTAAGGGTAAGGGTAAGCTTAAGGGTAAAAGCAAGGGTAAGGGTAAGGGTAAGGGTAAGGGTAAGGGTAAGGGTAAGCTTAAGGGTAAAAGCAAGAGTAAGGGTAAGGGTAAGGGTAAGGGTAAGGGTAAGGGTAAGGGTAAGGGTAAGGGTAAGGGTAAGGGTAAGGGTAAGGGTAAGGGTAAGGGTAAGGGTAAGGGTAAGGGTAAGGGTAAGGGTAAGGGTAAGGGTAAGGGTAAGCTTAAGGGTAAAAGCAAGGGTAAGGGTAAGGGTAAGGGTAAGGGTAAGGGTAAAGGTAAGGGTAAGGGTAAGGGTAAGGGTAAGCTTAAGGGTAAAAGCAAGGGAAAGGGTAAGGGTAAAGGTAAGGGAAAGGGTAAGGGTAAGGGTAAGGGTAAGGGTAAGGGTAAGCTTAAGGGTAAAAGCAAGGGTAAGGGTAAGGGTAAGGGTAAGGGTAAGGGTAAGGGTAAGGGTAAGGGTGAGGGTAAAGGTAAGGGTAAGCCTAAGGGTAAAAGCAAGGGTAAGGGTAAGGGTAAGGGTAAGGGTAAGGGTAAGGGTAAGGGTAAGGGTAAGGGTAAGGGTAAGGGTAAGGGTAAGGGTAAGGGTAAGGGTAAGGGTAAGGGTAAGGGTAAGGGTAAGGGTAAGGGTAAGGGTAAGGGTAAGCTTAAGGGTAAAAGCAAGGGTAAGGGTAAGGGTAAGGGTAAGGGTAAGGGTAAGGGTAAGGGTAAGGGTAAGCATAAGGGCAAAAGCAAGGGTAAGGGTAAGGGTAAGGGTAAGGGTAAAGGTAAGGGTAAGGGTAAGGGTAAGGGTAAGGGTAAGGGTAAGCTTAAGGGTAAAAGCAAGGGTAAGGGTAAGGGTAAGGGTAAGGGTAAGGGTAAGGGTAAGGGTAAGGGTAAAGGTAAGGGTAAGCCTAAGGGTAAAAGCAAGGGTAAGGGTAAGGGTAAGGGTAAGGGTAAGGGTAAGGGTAAGCTTAAGGGTAAGGGTAAGGGTAAGGGTAAGCTTAAGGGTAAAAGCAAGGGTAAGGGTAAGGGTAAGGGTAAGGGTAAGGGTAAGGGTAAGCTTAAGGGTAAAAGCAAGGGTCAGGGTAAGGGTAAGGGTAAGGGTAAGGGTAAGGGTAAGGGTAAGGGTAAGGGTAAGGGTAAGCTTAAGGGTAAGGGTAAGGGTAAGTGTAAGGGTAAGCTTAAGGGTAAAAGCAAGGGTTAGGGTAAGGGTAAGGGTAAGGGTAAGGGTAAGGGTAAGGGTAAGGGTAAGGGTAAGGGTAAGGGTAAGCTTAAGGGTAAAAGCAAGGGTAAGGGTAAGGGTAAGGGTAAGGGTAAGGGTAAGGGTAAGGGTAAGGGTAAGCTTAAGGGTAAAAGCAAGGGTAAGGGTAAGGGTGAGGGTAAGGGTAAGGGTAAGGGTAAGGGTAAGGGTAAGGGTAAGGGTAAGGGTAAAGGTAAGGGTAAGCCTAAGGGTAAAAGCAAGGGTAAGGGTAAGGGTAAGGGTAAGATTAAGGGTAAGGGTAAGGGTAAGGGTAAGGGTAAGCTTAAGGGTAAAAGCAAGGGTAAGGGTAAGGGTAAGGGTAAGGGTAAGGGTAAGGGTAAGGGTAAGGGTAAGGGTAAGGGTAAGGGTAAGCTTAATGGTAAAAGCAAGGGTTAGGGTAAGGGTAAGGGTAAGGGTAAGGGTAAGGGTAAGGGTAAGGGTAAGGGTAAGGGTAAGGGTAAGGGTAAGGGTAAGGGTAAGCTTAAGGGTAAAAGCAAGGGTAAGGGTGAGGGTAAGGGTAAGGGTAAGGGTAAGGGTAAGGGTAAGCTTAAGGGTAAGGGTAAGCTTAAGGGTAAAAGCAAGGACAAGGGTAAGGGTAAGGGTAAGGGTAAGGGCAAGGGTAAGGGTAAGGGTAAGGGTAAGGGTAAGTGTAAGGGTAAGCTTAAGGGTAAAAGCAAGGGTAAGGGTAAGGGTAAGGGTAAGGGTAAGCCTAAGGGTAAAAGCAAGGGTAAGGGTAAGGGTAAGGGTAAGGGTAAGGGTAAGCTTAAGGGTAAAAGCAAGGGTAAGGGTAAGGGTAAGGGTAAGGGTAAGGGTAAGGGTAAGGGTAAGCTTAAGGGTAAAAGCAGAGTAAGGGTAAGGGTAAGGGTAAGGGTAAGGGTAAGGGTAAGGTTAAGCTTAAGGGTAAAAGCAAGGGTAGGGGTAAGGGTAAGGGTAAGGGTAAGGGTAAGGGTAAGGGTAAGGGTAAGGGTAAGGGTAAGCTTAAGGGTAAAAGCAAGGGTAAGGGTAAGGGTAAGGGTAAGGGTAAGGGTAAGGGTAAGGGTAAGGGTAAGGGTAAGCTTAAGGGTAAAAGCAAGGGTAAGGGTAAGGGTAAGGGTAAGGGTAAGGATAAGGGTTAAGGTAAGGGTAAGCCTAAGGTTAAAAGCAAGGGTAAGGGTAAGGGTAAGGTTAAGGGTAAGGGTAAGGGTAAGGGTAAGGGTAAGGGTAAGGGTAAGCTTAAGGGTAAAAGCAAGGGTAAGGGTAAGGGTGAGGGTAAGGGTAAGGGTAAGGGTAAGGGTAAGCTTAAGGGTAAGGGTAAGGGTAAGGGTAAGGGTAAGCTTAAGGGTAAAAGCAAGGGTATGGGTAAGGGTAAGGGTAAGGGTAAGGGTAAGGGTAAGGGTAAGGGTAAGGGTAAGGGTAAGCTTAAGGGTAAAAGCAAGGGTAAGGGTGAGGGTAAGGGTAAGGGTTAGGGTAAGGGTAAGCTTAAGGGTAAAAGCAAGGGTAAGGGTAAAGGTAAGGGTAAGGGTAAGGGTAAGTGTAAGGGTAAGGGTAAGGGTAAGGGTAAGCCTAAGGGTAAAAGCAAGGGTGAGGGTGAGGGTAAGGGTAAGGGTAAGGGTACGCTTAAGGGTAAAAGCAAGGGTAAGGGTAAGGGTAAGGGTAAGGGTAAGGGTAAGGGTAAGCTTAAGGGTAAAAGCAAGGGTAAGGGTAAGGGTAAGGGTAAGGGTAAGGTTAAGCTTAAGGGTAAAAGCAAGGGTAGGGGTAAGGGTAAGGGTAAGGGTAAGGGTAAGGGTAAGGGTAAGGGTAAGGGTAAGGGTAAGCTTAAGGGTGAGAGCAAGGGTAAGGGTAAGGGTAAGGGTAAGGGTAAGAAAAGGGTAAGGGTAAGGGTAAGGGTAAGGGTAAGCTTAAGGGTAAAAGCAAGGGTAAGGGTAAGGGTAAGGGTAAGGGTAAGGGTAAGGGTAAGGGTAAGGTTAAGGGTAAGGGTAAGCTTAAGGGTAAAAGCAAGGGTAAGGGTAAGGGTAAGGGTAAGGGTAAGGGTAAGGGTAAGGGTGAAGGTAAGGGTAAGCCTAAGGGTAAAAGCAAGGGTAAGGGTAAGGGTAAGGGTAAGGGTAAGGGTAAGGGTAAGGGTAAGGGTAAGGGTAAGGGTAAGGGTAAGGGTAAGGGTAAGGGTGAGCTTAAGGGTAAAAGCAAGGGTAAGGGTAAGGGTAAGGGTAAGGGTAAGGGTAAGGGTAAGGGTAAGGGTAAGGGTAAGGGTAAGGGTAAGGGTAAGGGTAAGCTTAAGGGTAAGGGTAAGGGTAAGCTTAAGGGTAAAAGCAAGGGTAAAGGTAAGGGTAAGGGTAAGGGTAAGGGTAAGCTTAAGGGTAAAAGCAAGGGTAAGGGTAAGGGTAAGGGTAAGGGTAAGGGTAAGGGTAAGGGTAAGGGTAAGGGTAAGGGTAAGGGTAAGGGTAAGCTTAAGGGTAAGGGTAAAGGTAAGGGTAAGGGTAAGCTTAAGGGTAAAAGCAAGGGTAAGGGTAAGGGTAAGGGTAAGGGTAAGGGTAAGGGTAAGGGTAAGGGTAAGGGTAAGCTTGAGGGTAAAAGCAAGGGTAAGGGTAAGGGTAAGGGTAAGGGTAAGGGTAAGGGTAAGGGTAAGGGTAAGGGTAAGCTTAAGGGTAAATGCAAGGGTAAGGGTAAGGGTAAGGGTAAGGGTAAGGGTAAGGGTAAGGGTAAGGGTAAAGGTAAGGGTAAGCCTAAGGGTAAAAGCAAGGGTAAGGGTAAGGGTAAGGGTAAGGGTAAGGGTAAGGGTAAGGGTAAGGGTAAGGGTAAGGGTAAGGGTAAGGGTAAGGGTAAGGGTAAGCTTAAGGGTAAAAGCAAGGGTAAGGGTAAGGGTAAGGGTAAGGGTAAGCCTAAGGGTAAAAGCAAGGGTAAGGGTAAGGGTAAGGGTAAGAGTAAGGGTAAGGTTAAGGGTAAGGGTAAGGGTAAGCTTAAGGGTAAAAGCAAGGGTAAGGGTAAGGGTAAGGGTGAGGGTAAGGGTAAGGGTAAGGGTAAGGGTAAGCTTAAGGGTAAAAGCAAGGGTAAGGGTAAGGGTAAGGGTAAGGGTAAGGGTAAGGGTAAGCTTAAGGGTACAAGCAAGGGTAAGGGTAAGGGTAAGGGTAAGGGTAAGGGTAAGGGTAAGGGTAAGGGTAAGGGTAAGGGTAAGGGTAAGCTTAAGGGTAAGGGTAAGGGTAAGGGTAAGGGTAAGATTAAGGGTAAAAGCAAGGGTAAGGGTAAGGGTAAGGGTAAGGGTAAGGGTAAGGGTAAAGGTAAGGGTAAGCCTAAGGGTAAAAGCAAGGATAAGGGTAAGGGTAAGGGTAAGGGTAAGGGTAAGGGTAAGGGTAAGGGTAAGGGTAAGGGTAAGGGTAAGGGTAAGGGTAAGGGTAAGGGTAAGGGTAAGGGTAAGGGTAAGGGTAAGGGTAAGGGTAAGGGTAAGGGAAAGCTTAAGGGTAAGGGTAAGGGTAAGGGTAAGGGTAAGCTTAAGGGTAAAAGCAAGGGTAAGGGTAAGGGTAAGGGTAAGGGTAAGGGTAAGCTTAAGGGTACAAGCAAGGGTAAGGGTAAGGGTAAGGGTAAGGGTAAGGGTAAGGGTAAGGGTAAGGGTAAGGGTAAGGGTAAGGGTAAGGGTAAGCTTAAGGGTAAGGGTAAGGGTAAGGGTAAGGGTAAGATTAAGGGTAAAAGCAAGGGTAAGGGTAAGGGTAAGGGTAAGGGTAAGGGTAAGGGTAAAGGTAAGGGTAAGCCTAAGGGTAAAAGCAAGGATAAGGGTAAGGGTAAGGGTAAGGGTAAGGGTAAGGGTAAGGGTAAGGGTAAGGGTAAGGGTAAGGGTAAGGGTAAGGGTAAGCTTAAGGGTAAAAGCAAGGGTAAGGGTAAGGGTAAGGGTAAGGGTAAGGGTAAGGGTAAGGGTAAGGGTAAGGGTAAGGGTAAGCTTAAGGGTAAACGCAAGGGTAAAGGTAAGGGTAAGGGTAAGGGTAAGGGTAAGGGTAAGGGTAAGGGTAAGCTTAAGGGTAAAAGCAAGGGTAAGGGTAAGGGTAAGGGTAAGGGTAAGGGTTAGGGTAAGGGTAAAGGTAAGGGTAAGCCTAAGGGTAAAAGCAAGGGTAAGGGTAAGGGTAAGGGTAAGGGTAAGGGTAAGGGTAAGGGTAAGGGTAAGGGTAAGGGTAAGGGTAAGGGTAAGGGTAAGAGTAAGGGTAAGGGTAAGCTTAAGGGTAAAAGCAAGGGTAAGGGTAAGGGTAAGGGTAAGGGTAAGCCTAAGGGTAAAAGCAAGGGTAAGGGTAAGGGTAAGGGTAAGCTTAAGGGTAAAAGCAAGGGTAAGGGTAAGGGTAAGGGTAAGGGTAAGGTTAAGCTTAAGGGTAAAAGCAAGGGTAAGGGTAAGGGTAAGGGTAAGGGTAACGGTAAGGGAAAGGGTAAAGGTAAGGGTAAGCCTAAGGGTAAAAGCAAGGGTAAGGGTAAGGGTAAGGGTAAGGGTAAGGGTAAGGGTAAGGGTAAGCATAAGGGTAAAAGCAAGGGTAAGGGTAAGGGTAAGGGTAAGGGTAAGGGTAAGGGTAAGGGTAAGGGTAAGGGTAAGGGTAAGGGTAAGGGTAAGGGTAAGCTTAAGGGTAAAAGCAAGGGTAAGGGTAAGGGTAAGGGTAAGGGTAAGGGTAAGGGTAAGGGTAAGGGTAAGGGTAAGGGTAAGGGTAAAGGTAAGGGTAAGGGTAAAGGTAAGGGTAAGGGTAAGGGTAAGGGTAAGGGTAAGCTTAAGGGTAAAAGCAAGGGTAAGGGTAAGGGTAAGGGTAAGGGTAAGGGTAAGGGTAAGGGTAAGGGTAAGGGTAAGCTTAAGGGTAAAAGCAAGGGTAAGGGTAAGGGTAAGGGTAAGGGTAAGGGTTAGGGTAAGGGTAAAGGTAAGGGTAAGCCTAAGGGTAAAAGCAAGGGTAAGGGTAAGGGTAAGGGTAAGGGTAAGGGTAAGGGTAAGGGTAAGGGTAAGGGTAAGGGTAAGGGTAAGGGTAAGAGTAAGGGTAAGGGTAAGGGTAAGCTTAAGGGTAAAAGCAAGGGTAAGGGTAAGGGTAAGGGTAAGGGTAAGCCTAAGGGTAAAAGCAAGGGTAAGGGTAAGGGTAAGGGTAAGGGTAAGGGTAAGCTTAAGGGTAAAAGCAAGGGTAAGGGTAAGGGTAAGGGTAAGGGTAAGGGTAAGGGTAAGCTTAAGGGTAAAAGCAAGGGTAAGGGTAAGGGTAAGGGTAAGGGTAAGGGTAAGGGTAAGGGTAAGGGTAAGGGTAAGGGTAAGGGTAAAGGTAAGGGTAAGCCTAAGGGTAAAAGCAAGGGTAAGGGTAAGGGTAAGGGTAAGGGTAAGGGTAAGCTTAAGGGTAAAAGCAAGGGTAAGGGTAAGGGTAAGGGTAAGGGTAAGGGTAAGGGTAAGGGTAAGGGTAAGGGTAAGCTTAAGGGTAAAAGCAAGGGTAAGGGTAAGGGTAAGTGTAAGGGTAAGGGTAAGGGTAAGGGTAAGGGTAAGGGTAAGGGTAAGGGTAAGGGTAAGGGTAAGGGTAAGGGTAAGGGTAAGGGTAAGGGTAAGCTTAAGGGTAAAAGCAAGGGTAAGGGTAAGGGTAAGGGTAAGGGTAAGGGTAAGGGTAAGGGTAAGGGTAAGGGTAAGGGTAAAGGTAAGGGTAAGCCTAAGGGTAAAAGCAAGGGTAAGGGTAAGGGTAAGGGTAAGGGTAAGGGTAAGGGTAAGGGTAAGGGTAAGGGTAAGCTTAAGGGTATAAGCAAGGGTAAGGGTAAGGGTAAGGGTGAGGGTAAGGGTAAGGGTAAGGGTAAGGGTAAGGGTAAGCTGAAGGGTAAAAGCAAGGGTAAGGGTAAGGGTAAGGGTAAGGGTAAGGGTAAGGGTAAGGGTAAGCTTAAGGGTAAAAGCAAGGGTAAGGGTAAGGGTAAGGGTAAGGGTAAGGGTAAGGGTAAGGGTAAGGGTAAGGGTAAGGGTAAGGGTAAGGGTGAGGGTAAGGGTAAGGGTAAAGGTAAGGGTAAGCCTAAGGGTAAAAGCAAGGGTAAGGGTAAGGGTAAGGGTAAGGGTAAGGGTAAGGGTAAGGGTAAGGGTAAGGGTAAGGGTAAGGGTAAGTGTAAGGGTAAGCTTAAGGGTAAAAGCAAGGGTAAGGGTAAGGGTAAGGGTAAGCCTAAGGGTAAAAGCAAGGGTAAGGGTAAGGGTAAGGGTAAGGGTAAGGGTAAGGGTAAGCTTAAGGGTAAAAGCAAGGGTAAGGGTAAGGGTAAGGGTAAGGGTAAGGGTAAGGGTAAGCTTAAGGGTAAAAGCAAGGGTAAGGGTAAGGGTAAGGGTAAGGGTAAGGGTAAAGGTAAGGGTAAGCCTAAGGGTAAAAGCAAGGTTAAGGGTAAGGGTAAGGGTAAGGGTAAGGGTAAGGGTAAGGGTAAGGGTAAGGGTAAGGGTAAGGGTAAGGGTAAGGGTAAGGGTAAGGGTAAGGGTAAGGGTAAGGGTAAGGGTAAGGGTAAGGGTAAGGGTAAGGGTAAGGGTAAGGGTAAGTGTAAGGGTAAGCTTAAGGGTAAAAGCAAGGGTAAGGGTAAGGGTAAGGGTAAGGGTAAGGGTAAGGGTAAGGGTAAGGGTAAGGGTAAGGGTAAGGGTAAGGGTAAGGGTAAGGGTAAGGGTAAGCTTAAGGGTAAAAGCAAGGGTAAGGGTAAGGGTAAGGGTAAGGGTAAGGGTAAGGGTAAGGGTAAGGGTAAGCTTAAGGGTGAAAGCAAGGGTAAGGGTAAGGGTAAGGGTAAGGGTAAGGGTAAGGGTAAGCTTAAGGGTGAAAGCAAGGGTAAGGGTAAGGGTAAGGGTAAGGGTAAGGGTAAGGGTAAGGGTAAAGGTAAGGGTAAGCCTAAGGGTAAAAGCAAGGGTAAGGGTAAGGGTAAGGGTAAGGGTAAGGGTAAGGGTAAGGGTAAGGGTAAGGGTAAGGGTAAGGGTAAGGGTAAGCTTAAGGGTTAAAGCAAGGGTGAGGGTAAGGGTAAGGGTAAGGGTAAGGGTGAGGGTAAGGGTAAGGGTAAGGGTAAGGGTAAGGGTAAGGGTAAGGGTAAGGGTAAGGGTAAGGGTAAGCCTAAGGGTAAAAGCAAGGGTAAGGGTAAGGGTAAGGGTAAGGGTAAGGGTAAGCTTAAGGGTAAAAGCAAGGGTAAGGGTAAGGGTAAGGGTAAGGGTAAGGGTAAGGGTAAGCTTAAGGGTAAAAGCAAGGGTAAGGGTAAGGGTAAGGGTAAGGGTAAGGGTAAGGGTAAGGGTAAGGGTAAAGGTAAGGGTAAGCCTAAGGGTAAAAGCAAGGGTATGGGTAAGGGTAAGGGTAAGGGTAAGGGTAAGGGTAAGGGTAAGGGTAAGGGTAAGGGTAAGGGTAAGGGTAAGGGTAAGGGTAAGGGTAAGGGTAAGGGTAAGGGTAAGGGTAAGGGTAAGGGTAAGGGTAAGGGTAAGGGTAAGGGTAAGCTCAAGGGTAAAAGCAAGGGTAAGGGTAAGGGTAAGGGTAAGGGTAAGGGTAAGGGTAAGGGTAAGGGTAAGGGTAAGGGTAAGGGTAAGGGTAAGCTTAAGGGTAAAAGCAAGGGTAAGGGTAAGGGTAAGGGCTAGGGTAAGGGTAAGGGTAAGGGTAAGGGTAAGGGTAAGGGTAAGGGTAAGGGTAAGGGTAAGGGTAAGGGTAAGGGTAAGGGTAAGGGTAAGGGTAAGGGTAAGGGTAAGTTTAAGGGTAAAAGCAAGGGTAAGGGTAAGGGTAAGGGTAAGGGTAAGGGTAAGGGTAAGGGTAAGGGTAAGGGTAAGCTTAAGGGTAAAAGCAAGGGTAAGGGTAAGGGTAAGGGTAAGGGTAAGCCTAAGGGTAAAAGCAAGGGTAAGGGTAAGGGTAAAAGCAAGGGTAAGGGTAAGGGTAAGGGTAAGGGTAAGGGTAAGGGTAAGGGTAAGGGTAAGGGTAAGGGTAAGGGTAAGGGTAAGCTTAAGGGTAAAAGCAAGGGTAAGGGTAAGGTTAAGGGTAAGGGTAAGGGTAAGTGTAAGCTTAAGGGTAAAAGCAAGGGTAAGGGTAAGGGTAAGGGTAAAGGTAAGGGTAAGCCTTAGGGTAAAAGCAAGGGTAAGGGTAAGGGTAAGGGTAAGGGTGAGGGTAAGGTTAAGGGTAAGGGTAAGGGTAAGGGTAAGCTTAAGGGTAAAAGCAAGGGTAAGGGTAAGGGTAAGGGTAAGGGTAAGGGTAAGGGTAAGGGTAAGGGTAAGGGTAAGGGTAAGCTTAAGGGTAAAAGCAAGGGTAAGGGTAAGGGTAAGGGTAAGGGTAAGGGTAAGGGTAAGGGTAAGGGTAAGCTTAAGGGTAAAAGCAAGGGTAAGGGTTAGGGTAAGGGTAAGGGTAAGGGTAAGGGTAAGGGTAAGGGTAAGCTTGAGGGTAAAAGCAAGGGTAAGGGTAAGGGTAAGGGTAAGGGTAAAGGTAAGGGTAAGCCTAAGGGTAAAAGCAAGGGTAAGGGTAAGGGTAAGGGTAAGGGTAAGGGTAAGGGTAAGGGTAAGGGTAAGGGTAAGCTTAAGGGTATAAGCAAGGGTAAGGGTAAGGGTAAGGGTGAGGGTAAGGGTAAGGGTAAGGGTAAGCTTAAGGGTAAAAGCAAGGGTAAGGGTAAGGGTAAGGGTAAGGGTAAGGGTAAGGGTAAGGGTAAGGGTAAGCTTAAGGGTAAAAGCAAGGGTAAGGGTTAGGGTAAGGGTAAGGGTAAGGGTAAGGGTAAGCTTGAGGGTAAAAGCAAGGGTAAGGGTAAGGGTAAGGGTAAGGGTAAAGGTAAGGGTAAGCCTAAGGGTAAAAGCAAGGGTAAGGGTAAGGGTAAGGGTAAGGGTAAGGGTAAGGGTAAGGGTAAGGGTAAGGGTAAGGGTAAGGGTAAGCTTAAGGGTATAAGCAAGGGTAAGGGTAAGGGTAAGGGTGAGGGTAAGGGTAAGGGTAAGGGTAAGCTTAAGGGTAAAAGCAAGGGTAAGGGTAAGGGTAAGGGTAAGGGTAAGGGTAAGGGTAAGGGTAAGGGTAAGGGTAAGGGTAAGGGTAAGTGTAAGGGTAAAGGTTAGGGTAAGCCTAAGGGTAAAAGCAAGGGTAAGGGTAAAGGTAAGGGTAAGAGTAAGGGTAAGGGTAAGGGTAAGGGTAAGGGTAAGGGTAAGGGTAAGGGTAAGGGTAAGCTTAAGGGTAAAAGCAAGGGTAAGGGTGAGGGTAAGGGTAAGGGTAAGCCTAAGGGTAAAACAAGGGTAAGGGTAAGGGTAAGGGTAAGGGTAAGGGTAAGCTTAAGGGTAAAAGCAAGGGTAAGGTTAAGGGTAAGGGTGAGGGTAAGGGTAAGCTTAAGGGTTAAAGCAAGGGTAAGGGTAAGGGTGAGGGTAAGGGTAAGGGTAAAAGTAAGGGTAACCCTAAGGGTAAAAGCAAGGGTAAGGGTAAGGGTAAGGGTAAGGGTAAGGGTAAGGGTAAGGGTAAGGGTAAGGGTAAGGGTAAGGGTAAGGGTAAGGGTAAGGGTAAGGGTAAGCTTAAGGGTAAAAGCAAGGGTAAGGGTAAGGGTAAGGGTAAGGGTAAGGGTAAGGGTAAGGGTAAGGGTAAGGGTAAGGGTATGGGTAAGCTTAAGGGTAAAAGCAAGGGTAAGGGTAAGGGTAAGGGTGAGGGTAAGGGTAAGGGTAAGGGTAAGGGTAAGCTTAAGGGTAAAAGCAAGGGTAAGGGTAAGGGTAAGGGTAAGGGTAAGGGTAAGCTTAAGGGTAAAAGCAAGGGTAAGGGTAAGGGTAAGGGTAAGGGTAAGGGTAAGGGTAAGGGTAAGGGTAAGGGTAAAGGTAAAGGTAAGGGTAAGCCTAAGGGTAAAAGCAAGGGTAAGGGTAAGGGTTAGGGTAAGGGTAAGGGTAAGGGTAAGGGTAAGGGTAAGGGTAAGGGTAAGGGTAAGGGTAAGGGTAAGGGTAAGGGTAAGGGTAAGGGTAAGGGTAAGGGTAAGGGTGAGGGTAAGGGTAAGTGTAAAGGTAAGGGTAAGGGTAAGCTTAAGGGTAAAAGCAAGGGTAAGGGTAAGGGTAAGGGTAAGGGTAAGGGTAAGGGTAAGGGTAAGGGTAAGTGTAAGGGTAAGCTTAAGGGTAAGGGTAAGGGTAAGGGTAAAGGTAAGGGTAAGACTAAGGGTAAAAGCAAGGGTAAGGGTAAGGGTTAGGGTAAGGGTAAGGGTAAGGGTAAGGGTAAGGGTAAGGGTAAGTGTAAGGGTAAGGGTAAGGGTAAGCTTAAGGGTAAAAGCAAGGGTAAGGGTAAGGGTAAGGGTAAGGGTAAGGGTAAGGGTAAGGGTAAGGGTAAGGGTAAGGGTAAGGGTAAGGGTAAGCTTAAGGGTAAGGGTAAGGGTAAGGGTAGGGGTAAGCCTAAGGGTAAAAGCAAGGGTAAGGGTGAGGGTAAGGGTAAGGGTAAGGGTAAGCTTAAGGGTAAAAGCAAGGGTAAGGGTAAGGGTAAGGGTAAGGGTAAGGGTAAGGGTAAGCTTAAGGGTAAAAGCAAGGGTAAGGGTAAGGGTAAGGGTAAGGGTAAGGGTAAGGGTAAGGGTAAGGGTAAGGGTAAGGGTAAGGGTAAAGGTAAGGGTAAGCCTAAGGGTAAAAGCAAGGGTAAGGGTAAGGGTAAGGGTAAGGGTAAGGGTAAGGGTAAGGGTAAGGGTAAGGGTAAGGGTAAGGGTAAGCTTAGGGGTAAAAGCAAGGGTAAGGGTAAGGGTAAGGGTAAGGGTAAGGGTAAGGGTAAGGGTAAGGGTAAGGGTAAGGGTAAGGGTAAGGGTAAGGGTAAGGGTAAGGGTAAGGGTAAGGGTAAGGGTAAGGGTAAGGGTAAGGGTAAGGGTAAGGGTAAGGGTAAGCTTAAGGGTAAAAGCAAGGGTGAGGGTAAGGGTAAGGGTAAGGGTAAGGGTAAGGGTAAGGGTAAGGGTAAGGGTAAGGGTAAGGGTAAGGGTAAGCTTAAGGGTAAAAGCAAGGGTAAGGGTAAGGGTAAGGGTAAGGGTAAGGGTAAGGGTAAGGGTAAGGGTAAGGGTAAGGGTAAAGGTAAGGGTAAGCCTAAGGGTAAAAGCAAGGGTAAGGGTAAGGGTAAGGGTAAGGGTAAGGGTAAGGGTAAGCTTAAGGGTAAAAGCAAGGGTAAGGGTAAGGGTAAGGGTAAGGGTAAGGGTAAGGGTAAGGGTAAGGGTAAGGGTAAGGGTAAGGGTAAGGGTAAGGTTAAGGGTAAGCTTAAGGGTAAGGATAAGGGTAAGGGTAAAAGCAAGGGTAAGGGTAAGGGTAAGGGTAAGCTTAAGGGTAAAAGCAAGGGTAAGGGTAAGGGTAAGGGTAAGGGTAAGGGTAAGGGTAAGGGTAAGGGTAAGCTTAAGAGTAAGGGTAAGGGTAAGGGTAAGGGTAAGGGTAAGGGTAAGGGTAAGGGTAAGGGTAAGCTTAAGGGTAAAAGCAAGGGTAAGAGTAAGGGTAAGAGTAAGGGTAAGGGTAAGGGTAAGGGTAAGGGTAAGCTTAAGGGTAAAAGCAAGGGTAAGGGTAAGGGTAAGGGTGAGGGTAAGGGTAAGGGTAAGGGTAAGCTTAAGGGTAAAAGCAAGGGTAAGGGTAAGGGTAAGGGTAAGGGTAAGGGTAAGGGTAAGCTTAAGGGTAAAAGCAAGGGTAAGGGTAAGGGTAAGGGTAAGGGTAAGGGTAAGGGTAAGGGTAAGGGTAAAGGTAAGGGTAATCCTAAGGGTAAAAGCAAGGGTAAGGGTAAGGGTTAGGGTAAGGGTAAGGGTAAGGGTAAGGGTAAGGGTAAGGGTAAGGGTAAGGGTAAGGGTAAGGGTAAGGGTAAGGGTAAGTGTAAGGGTAAGGGTAAGGGTAAGCTTAAGGGTAAAAGCAAGGGTAAGGGTAAGGGTAAGGGTAAGGGTAAGGGTAAGGGTAAGGGTAAGGGTAAGGGTAAGTGTAAGGGTAAGCTTAAGGGTAAGGTTAAGGGTAAGGGTAAAGGTAAGGGTAAGACTAAGGGTAAAAGCAAGGGTAAGGGTAAGGGTTAGGGTAAGGGTAAGGGTAAGGGTAAGGGTAAGGGTAAGGGTAAGTGTAAGGGTAAGGGTAAGGGTAAGCTTAAGGGTAAAAGCAAGGGTAAGGGTAAGGGTAAGGGTAAGGGTAAGGGTAAGGGTAAGGGTAAGGGTAAGGGTAAGGGTAAGGGTAAGGGTAAGGGTAAGGGTAAGGGTAAGCTTAAGGGTAAGGGTAAGGGTAAGGGTAGGGGTAAGCCTAAGGGTAAAAGCAAGGGTGAGGGTAAGGGTAAGGGTAAGGGTAAGGGTAAGCTTAAGGGTAAAAGCAAGGGTAAGGGTAAGGGTAAGGGTAAGGGTAAGGGTAAGGGTAAGCTTAAGGGTAAAAGCAAGGGTAAGGGTAAGGGTAAGGGTAAAGGTAAGGGTAAGCCTAAGGGTAAAAGCAAGGGTAAGGGTAAGGGTAAGGGTAAGGGTAAGGGTAAGGGTAAGGGTAAGGGTAAGGGTAAGCTTAAGGGTAAAAGCAAGGGTAAGGGTAAGGGTAAGGGTAAGGGTAAGGGTAAGGGTAAGGGTAAGGGTAAGCTTAAGGGTAAAAGCAAGGGTAAGGGTAAGGGTAAGGGTAAAAGTAAGGGTAAGGGAAAGGGTAAGGGTAAGGGTAAGGGTAAGGGTAAGGGTAAGGGTAAGGATAAGGGTAAGCTTAAGGGTAAGGGTAAGGGTAAGCTTAAGGGTAAAAGCAAGGGTAAGGGTAAGGGTGAGGGTAAGGGTAAGGGTAAGGGTAAAGGTAAGGGTAAGCCTAAGGGTAAAAGCAAGGGTGAGGGTAAGGGTAAGGGTAAGGGTAAGGGTAAGGGTAAGCTTAAGGGTAAAAGCAAGGGTAAGGGTAAGGGTAAGGGTAAGGGTAAGGGTAAGGGTAAGGGTAAGGGTAAGGGTAAGGGTAAGGGTAAGGGTAAGGGTAAGCTTAAGGGTAAGGATAAGGGTAAGGGTAAAAGCAAGGGTAAGGGTAAGGGTAAGGGTAAGGGTAAGGGTAAGCTTAAGGGTAAAAGCAAGGGTAAGGGTAAGGGTAAGGGTAAGGGTAAGGGTAAGGGTAAGGGTAAGGGTAAGCTTAAGGGTAAGGGTAAGGGTAAGGGTAAGGGTAAGCTTAAGGGTAAAAGCAAGGGTAAGGGTAAGGGTAAGGGTAAGGGTAAGGGTAAGGGTAAGGGTAAGGGTAAGGGTAAGGGTAAGCTTAAGGGTAAAAGCAAGGGTGAGGGTAAGGGTAAGGGTAAGGGTAAGGGTAAGGGTAAGGGTAAGGGTAAGGGTAAGCTTAAGGGTAAAAGCAAGGGTAAGGGTAAGGGTAAGGGTAAGGGTAAGGGTAAGGGTAAGGGTAAGGGTAAGGGTAAAGGAAAGGGTAAGCCTAAGGGTAAAAGCAAGGGTAAGGGTAAGGGTAAGGGTAAGGGTAAGGGTAAGGGTAAGAGTAAGGGTAAGGGTAAGGGTAAGGGTAAGCTTAAGGGTAAAAGCAAGGGTAAGGGTAAGGGTAAGGGTAAGGGTTAGCCTAAGGGTAAAAGCAAGGGTAAGGGTAAGGGTAATGGTAAGGGTAAGGGAAAGCTTAAGGGTAAAAGCAAGGGTAAGGGTAAGGGTAAGGGTAAGGGTAAGGGTAAGGGTAAGGGTAAGCTTAAGGGTAAAAGCAAGGGTAAGGGTAAGGGTAAGGGTAAGGGTAAGGGTAAGGGTAAGGGTAAGGGTAAGGGTAAGGGTAAAGGTAAGGGTAAGGGTAAGGGTAAGGGTAAGGGTAAGGGTAAGGGTAAGGGTAAGGGTAAGGGTAAGGGTAAGGGTAAGGGTAAGGGTAAGGGTAAGCTTAAGGGTAAAAGCAAGGGTAAGGGTAAGGGTAAGGGTAAGGGTAAGCCTAAGGGTAAAAGCAAGGGTAAGGGTAAGGGTAAGGGTAAGGGTAAGGGTAAGCTTAAAGGTAAAAGCAAGGGTAAGGGTAAGGGTAAGGGAAAGGGTAAGGGTAAGGGTAAGCTTAAGGGTAAAAGCAAGGGTAAGGGTAAGGGTAAGGGTAAGGGTAAGGGTAAGGGTAAGGGTAAGGGTAAGGGTAAGGGTAAGGGTAAGGGTAAGGGTAAGGGTAAGGGTAAGGGTAAGCTTAAGGGTAAAAGCAAGGGTAAGTGTAAGGGTAAGGGTAAGGGTAAGGGTAAGGGTAAGGGTAAGGGTAAGGGTAAGGGTAAGGGTAAGGGTAAGGGTAAGGGTAAGGGTAAGGGTAAGGGTAAGGGTAAGCTTAAGGGTAAAAGCAAGGGTAAGGGTAAGGGTAAGGGTAAGGGTAAGGGTAAGGGTAAGGGTAAGGGTAAGGGTAAGGGTAAGGGTAAGGGTAAGCTTAAGGGTAAGGGTAAGGGTAAGGGTAAGGGTAAGGGTAAGCTCAAGGGTAAAAGCAAGGGTAAGGGTAAGGGTAAGGGTAAGGGTAAGGGTAAGCTTAAGGGTAAAAGCAAGGGTAAGGGTAAGGGTAAGGGTAAGGGTAAGGGTAAGGGTAAGGGTAAGGGTAAGGGTAAGGGTAAGGGTAAGCTTAAGGGTAAGGGTAAGGGTAAGGGTAAGGGTAAGCTTAAGGGTAAAAGCAAGGGTAAGGGTAAGGATAAGGGTAAGGGTAAGGGTAAGGGTAAGGGTAAGGGTAAGGGTTAGCTTAAGGGTAAGGGTAAGGGTAAGGGTAAGGGTAAGCTTAAGGGTAAAAGCAAGGGTAAGGGTAAGGGTAAGGGTAAGGGTAAGGGTAAGCTTAAGGGTAAAAGCAAGGGTGAGGGTAAGGGTAAGGGTAAGGGTAAGGGTAAGGGTAAGGGTAAGGGTAAGGGTAAGGGTAAGGGTAAGGGTAAGGGTAAGGGTAAGGGTAAGGGTAAGCTTAAGGGTAAAAGCAAGGGTAAGGGTAAGGGTAAGGGTAAGGGTAAGGGTAAGCTTAAGGGTAAAAGCAAGAGTAAGGGTAAGGGTAAGGGTAAGGGTAAGGGTAAGGGTAAGCTTAAGGGTAAAAGCAAGGGTAAGGGTAAAGGTAAGGGTAAGGGTAAGGGTAAGGGTAAGGGTAAGGCTAAGGGTAAGGGTAAGGGTAAGGGTAAAGGTAAGGGTAAGCCTAAGGGTAAAAGCAAGGGTAAGGGTAAGGGTAAGGGTAAGGGTAAGGGTAAGGTTAAGGGTAAGGGTAAGGGTAAGCTTAAGGGTAAAAGCAAGGGTAAGGGTAAGGGTAAGGGTAAGGGTAAGGGTAAGGGTAAGGGTAAGGGTAAGCTTAAGGGTAAGAGTAAGGGTAAGGGTAAGGGTAAGCTTAAGGGTAAAAGCAAGGGTAAGGGTAAGGGTAAGGGTAAGGGTAAGCTTAAGGGTAAAAGCAAGGGTAAGGGTAAGGGTAAGGGTAAGGGTAAGGGTAAGGGTAAGGGTAAGGGTAAGGGTAAGGGTAAGGGTAAGGGTAAGCTTAAGGGTAAGGGTGAGGGTAAGGGTAAGGGTAAGCTTAAGGGTAAAAGCAAGGGTAAGGGTAAGGGTAAGGGTAAGGGTAAGGGTAAGCTTAAGGGTAAGGGTAAGGGTAAGGGTAAGCTTAAGGGTAAAAGCAAGGGTAAGGGTAAGGGTGAGGGTAAGGGTAAGGGTAAGGGTAAGGGTAAGCTTAAGGGTAAGGGTAAGGGTAAGGGTAAGGGTAAGCTTAAGGGTAAAAGCAAGGGTAAGGGTAAGGGTAAGGGTAAGGGTAAGGGTAAGGGTAAGGGTAAGGGTAAGGGAAAGCTTAAGGGTAAGGGTAAGGATGAGGGTAAGGGTAAGCTTAAGGGTAAAAGCAAGGGTAAGGGTAAGGGTAAGGGTTAGGGTAAGGGTAAGGGTAAGGGTAAGGGTAAGGGTAAGGGTAAGGGTAAGGGTAAGGGTAAGGGTAAGCTTAAGGGTAAGGGTAAGGGTAAGGGTAAGGGTAAGCTTAAGGGTAAAAGCAAGGGTAAGGGTAAGGGTAAGGGTAAGGTTAAGGGTAAAGGTAAGGGTAAGCCTAAGGGTAAAAGCAAGGATAAGGGTAAGGGTAAGGGTAAGGGTAAGGGTAAGGGTAAGGGTAAGGGTAAGGGTAAGGGTAAGGGTAAGCTTAAGGGTAAAAGCAAGGGTAAGGGTAAGGGTAAGGGTAAGGGTAAGGGTAAGGGTAAGGGTAAGGGTAAGGGTAAGGGTAAGGGTAAGCTTAAGGGTAAAAGCAAGGGTAAGGGTAAGGGTAAGGGTAAGGGTAAGGGTAAGGGTAAGGGTAAGCTTAAGGGTAAAAGCAAGGGTAAGGGTAAGGGTAAGGGTAAGGGTAAGGGTAAGGGTAAGGGTTAGGGTAAGGGTAAAGGTAAGGGTAAGAATAAGGGTAAAAGCAAGGGTAAGGGTAAGGGTAAGGGTAAGGGTAAGGGTAAGGGTAAGGGTAAGGGTAAGGGTAAGGGTAAGGGTAAGGGTAAGTGTAAGGGTAAGAGTAAGGGTAAGGGTAAGGGTAAGCTTAAGGGTAAAAGCAAGGGTAAGGGTAAGGGTAAGGGTAAGGGTAAGGGTAAGGGCAAGGGTAAGGGTAAGGGTAAGGGTAAGCTTAAGGGTAAAAGCAAGGGTAAGGGTAAGGGTAAGGGTAAGGGTAAGGGTTAGGGTAAGGGTAAAGGTAAGGGTAAGCCTAAGGGTAAAAGCAAGGGTAAGGGTAAGGGTAAGGGTAAGGGTAAGGGTAAGGGTAAGGGTAAGGGTAAGGGTAAGGGTAAGGGTAAGGGTAAGGGTAAGGGTAAGAGTAAGGGTAAGGGTAAGGGTAAGCTTAAGGGTAAAAGCAAGGGTAAGGGTAAGGGTAAGGGTAAGCTTAAGGGTAAAAGCAAGGGTAAGGGTAAGGGTAAGGGTAAGGGTAAGGGTAAGCTTAAGGGTAAAAGCAAGGGTAAGGGTAAGGGTAAGGGTAAGGGTAAGGGTAAGGGTAAGGGTAAGGGTAAGGGTAAGGGTAAGCTAAAGGGTAAAAGCAAGGGTAAGGGTTAGGGTAAGGGTAAGGGTAAGGGTAAGGGTAAGGGTAAGGGTAAGCTTAAGGGTAAAAGCAAGGGTAAGGGTAAGGGTAAGGGTAAGGGTAAGGGTAAGGGTAAGGGTAAGGGTAAGGGTAAGGGTAAGGGTAAGGGTAAAGGTAAGGGTAAGCCTAAGGGTAAAAGCAAGGGTAAGGGTAAGGGTAAGGGTAAGGGTAAGGGTAAGGGTAAGGGTAAGGGTAAGGGTAAGGGTAAGGGTAAGGGTAAGGGTAAGGGTAAGGGTAAGGGTAAGGGTAAGGGTAAGCTTAAGGGTATAAGCAAGTGTAAGGGTAAGGGTAAGGGTGAGGGTAAGGGTAAGGGTAAGGGTAAGGGTAAGGGTAAGCTTAAGGGTAAAAGCAAGGGTAAGGGTAAGGGTAAGGGTAAGGGTAAGGGTAAGGGTAAGGGTAAGGGTAAGGGTAAGCTTAGGGGTAAAAGCAAGGGTAAGGGTAAGGGTAAGGGTAAGGGTAAGGGTAAGGGTAAGGGTAAGGGTAAGGGTAAGGGTAAGGGTAAGGGTAAGGGTAAGGGTAAGGGTAAAGGTAAGGGTAAGCCTAAGGGTAAAAGCAAGGGTAAGGGTAAGGGTAAGGGTAAGGGTAAGGGTAAGGGTAAGGGTAAGGGTAAGGGTAAGGGTAAGTGTAAGGGTAAGCTTAAGGGTAAAAGCAAGGGTAAGGGTAAGGGTAAGGGTAAGGGTAAGCCTAAGGGTAAAAGCAAGGGTAAGGGTAAGGGTAAGGGTAAGGGTAAGGGTAAGCTTAAGGGTAAAAGCAAGGGTAAGGGTAAGGGTAAGGGTAAGGGTAAGGGTAAGGGTAAGCTTAAGGGTAAAAGCAAGGGTAAGGGTAAGGGTAAGGGTAAGGGTAAAGGTAAGGGTAAGCCTAAGGGTAAAAGCAAGGGTAAGGGTAAGGGTAAGGGTAAGGGTAAGGGTAAGGGTAAGGGTAAGGGTAAGGGTAAGGGTAAGGGTAAGGGTAAGGGTAAGGGTAAGGGTAAGGGTAAGCTTAAGGGTAAAAGCAAGGGTAAGGGTAAGGGTAAGGGTAAGGGTAAGGGTAAAGGTAAGCTTAAGGGTAAAAGCAAGGGTAAGGGTAAGGGTAAGGGTAAGGGTAAGGGTAAGGGTAAGGGTAAGCTTAAGGGTAAAAGCAAGGGTAAGGGTAAGAGTAAGGGTAAGGGTAAGCTTAAGGGTAAAAGCAAGGGTAAGGGTAAGGGTAAGGGTAAGGGTAAGGGTAAGGGTAAAGGTAAGGGTAAGCCTAAGGGTAAAAGCAAGGGTAAGGGTAAGGGTAAGGGTAAGGGTAAGGGTAAGGGTAAGGGTAAGGGTAAGGGTAAGGGTAAGGGTAAGGGTAAGGGTAAGGGTAAGGGTAAGGGTAAGGGTAAGCTTAAGGGTAAAAGCAAGGGTGAGGGTAAGGATAAGGGTAAGGGTAAGGGTAAGGGTAAGGGTAAGGGTAAGGGTAAGCTTAAGGGTAAAAGCAAGGGTAAGGGTAAGGGTAAGGGTAAGGGTAAGGGTAAGGGTAAGCTTAAGGGTAAAAGCAAGGGTAAGGGTAAGGGTAAGGGTAAGGGTAAGGGTAAGGGTAAGGGTAAAGGTAAGGGTAAGCCTAAGGGTAAAAGCAAGGGTATGGGTAAGGGTAAGGGTAAGGGTAAGGGTAAGGGTAAGGGTAAGGGTAAGGGTAAGGGTAAGGGTAAGGGTAAGGGTAAGGGTAAGGGTAAGCTTAAGGGTAAAAGCAAGGGTAAGGGTAAGGGTAAGGGTAAGGGTAAGGGTAAGGGTAAGGTTAAGCTTAAGGGTAAAAGCAAGGGTAAGGTTTAGGGTAAGGGTAAGGGTAAGGGTAAGGGTAAGGGTAAGGGTAAGGGTAAGGGTAAGGGTAAGGGTAAGGGTAAGGGTAAGGGTAAGGGTAAGGGTAAGCTTAAGGGTAAAAGCAAGGGTAAGGGTAAGGGTAAGGGTAAGGGTAAGGGTAAGGGTAAGGGTAAGGGTAAGGGTAAGGGTAAGGGTAAGGGTAAGGGTAAGGGTAAGGGTAAGGGTAAGGGTAAGGGTAAGGGTAAGGGTAAGCTTAAGGGTAAAAGCAAGGGTAAGGGTAAGGGTAAGGGTAAGGGTAAGGGTAAGGGTAAGGGTAAGGGTAAGCCTAAGGGAAAAAGCAAGGGTAAGGGTAAGGGTAAAAGCAAGGGTAAGGGTAAGGGTAAGGGTAAGGGTAAGGGTAAGGGTAAGGGTAAGGGTAAGGGTAAGGGTAAGGGTAAGGGTAAGGGTAAGGGTAAGGGTAAGGGTAAGGGTAAGCTTAAGGGTAAAAGCAAGGGTAAGGGTAAGGGTAAGGGTAAGGGTAAGGGTAAGTAAAAGCTTAAGGGTAAAAGCAAGGGTAAGGGTAAGGGTAAGGGTAAAGGTAAGGGTAAGCCTTAGGGTAAAAGCAAGGGTAAGGGTAAGGGTAAGGGTAAGGGTAAGGGTAAGGGTAAGGGTAAAGGTAAGCTTAAGGGTAAAAGCAAGGGTAAGGGTAAGGGTAAGGGTAAGGGTAAGGGTAAGGGTAAGGGTAAGGGTAAGGGTAAGGGTAAGGGTAAGGGTAAGGGTAAGCTTAAGGGTAAAAGCAAGGGTAAGGGTAAGGGTAAGGGTAAGGGTAAGGGTAAGGGTAAGGGTAAGGGTAAGGGTAAGCTTTAGGGTAAAAGCAAGGGTTAGGGTTAGGGTAAGGGTAAGGGTAAGGGTAAGGGTAAGCTTGAGGGTAAAAGCAAGGGTAAGGGTAAGGGTAAGGGTAAAGGTAAGGGTAAGCCTAAGGGTAAAAGCAAGGGTAAGGGTAAGGGTAAGGGTAAGGGTAAGGGTAAGGGTAAGGGTAAGGGTAAGGTTAAGGGTAAGGGTAAGGGTAAGGGTAAGGGTAAGGGTAAGGGTAAGCTTAAGGGTATAAGCAAGGGTAAGGGTAAGAATAAGGGTGAGGGTAAGGGTAAGGGTAAGGGTAAGCTTAAGAGTAAAAGCAAGGGTAAGGGTAAGGGTAAGGGTAAGGGTAAGGGTAAGGGTAAGGGTAAGGGTAAGGGTAAGCTTAAGGGTAAAAGCAAGGGTAAGGGTAAGGGTAAGGGTAAGGGTAAGGGTAAGGGTAAGGGTAAGGGTAAGGGTAAGGGTAAGGGTAAGGGTAAGGGTAAGGGTAAGGGTAAAGGTTAGGGTAAGCCTAAGGGTAAAAGCAAGGGTAAGGGTGAAGGTAAGGGTAAGGGTAAGGGTAAGGGTAAGGGTAAGGGTAAGGGTAAGGGTAAGGGTAAGCTTAAGGGTAAAAGCAAGGGTAAGGGTAAGGGTAAGGGTAAGGGTAAGGGTAAGCCTAAGGGTAAAACAAGGGTAAGGGTAAGGGTAAGGGTAAGGGTAAGGGTAAGCTTAAGGGTAAAAGCAAGGGTAAGGGTAAGGGTAAGGGTAAGGGTAAGCTTAAGGGTTAAAGCAAGGGTAAGGGTAAGGGTAAGGGTAAGGGTAAAGGTAAGGGTAAGCCTAAGGGTAAAAGCAAGGGTAAGGGTAAGGGTAAGGGTAAGGGTAAGGGTAAGGGTAAGGGTGAGGGTAAGGGTAAGGGTAAGGGTAAGGGTAAGGGTAAGGGTAAGGGTAAGGGTAAGCTTAAGGGTAAAAGCAAGGGTAAGGGTAAGGGTAAGGGTAAGGGTAAGGGTAAGGGTAAGGGTAAGGGTAAGGGTAAGGGTAAGGGTAAGCTTAAGGGTAAAAGCAAGGGTAAGGGTAAGGGTAAGGGTGAGGGTAAGGGTAAGGGTAAGGGTAAGGGTAAGCTTAAAGGTAAAAGCAAAATAAGGGTAAGGGTAAAGGTAAGGGTAAGGGTAAGGGTAAGGGTAAGGGTAAGGGTAAGGGTAAGCTTAAGGGTAAAAGCAAGGGTAAGGGTAAGGGTAAGGGTGAGGGTAAGGGTAAGGGTAAGGGTAAGGGTAAGGGTAAAAATAAGGGTAAGCCTAAGGGTAAAAGCAAGGGTAAGGGTGAGGGTTAGGGTAAGGGTAAGGGTAAGGGTAAGGGTAAGGGTAAGGGTAAGGGTAAGGGTAAGGGTAAGGGTAGAGGTAAGTGTAAGGGTAAGGGTAAGGGTAAGCTTAAGGGTAAAAGCAAGGGTAAGGGTAAGGGTAAGGGTAAGGGTAAGGGTAAGGGTAAGGGTAAGGGTAAGGGTAAGGGTAAGGGTAAGGGTAAGCTTAAGGGTAAGGGTAAGGGTAAGGGTAAAGGTAAGGGTAAGCCTAAGGGTAAAAGCAAGGGTAAGGGTAAGGGTTAGGGTAACGGTAAGGGTAAGGGTAAGGGTAAGGGTAAGGGTAAGGGTAAGGGTAAGTGTAAGGGTAAGGGTAAGGGTAAGCTTAAGGGTAAAAGCAAGGGTAAGGGTAAGGGTAAGGGTAAGGGTAAGGGTAAGGGTAAGGGTAAGGGTAAGGGTAAGCTTAAGGGTAAGGGTAAGGGTAAGGGTAAGGGTAAGCCTAAGGGTAAAAGCAAGGGTAAGGGTAAGGGTAAGGGTAAGGGTAAGGGTAAGCTTAAGGGTACAAGCAAGGGTAAGGGTAGGGGTAAGGGTAAGGGTAAGGGTAAGGGTAAGCTTAAGGGTAAAAGCAAGGGTAAGGGTAAGGGTAAGGGTAAGGGTAAGCTTAAGGGTAAAAGCAAGGGTAAGGGTAAGGGTAAGGGTAAGGGTAAGGGTAAGGGTAAGGGTAAGGGTAAGGGTAAGGGTAAGGGTAAGGGTAAGGGTAAGGGTAAGGGTAAGCTTAAGGGTAAGGGTAAGGGTAAGCGTAAGGGTAAGCTTAAGGGTAAAAGCAAGGGTAAGGGTAAGGGTAAGGGTAAGCTTAAGGGTAAAAGCAAGGGTAAGGGTAAGGGTAAGGGTAAGGGTAAGGGTAAGGGTAAGGGTAAGCTTAAGGGTAAGGGTGAGGGTAAGGGTAAGGGTAAGCTTAAGGGTAAAAGCAAGGGTAAGGGTAAGGGTAAGGGTAAGGGTAAGGGTAAGGGTAAGGGTAAGCTTAAGGGTAAAAGTAAGGGTAAGGGTAAGGGTAAGGGTAAGGGTAAGGGTAAGGGTAAGGGTAAGCTTAAGGGTAAAAGCAAGGGTAAGGGTAAGGGTAAGGGTGAGGGTAAGGGTAAGCTTAAGGGTAAAAGCAAGGGTAAGGGTAAGGGTAAGGGTAAGGGTAAGGGTAAGGGTAAGGGTAAGCTTAAGGGTAAGGGTAAGGGTGAGGGTAAGGGTAAGCTTAAGGGTAAAAGCAAGGGTAAGGGTAAGGGTAAGGGTAAGGGTAAGGGTAAGGGTAAGGGTAAGGGTAAGCTTAAGGTTAAAAGTAAGGGTAAGGGTAAGGGTAAGGGTAAGGGTAAGGGTAAAGGTAAGGGTAAGCCTAAGGGTAAAAGCAAGGGTAAGGGTAAGGGTAAGGGTAAGGGTGAGGGTAAGGGTAAGGGTAAGGGTAAGGGTAAGGGTGAGGATAAGCTTAAGGGTAAAAGCAAGGGTAAGGGTAAGGGTAAGGGTAAGCCTAAGGGTAAAAGCAAGGGTAAGGGTAAGGGTAAGGGTAAGGGTAAGGGTAAGGGTAAGTGTAAGGGTGAGCTTAAGGGTAAAATCAAGGGTGAGGGTAAGGGTAAGGGTAAGGCTTACCCTTACCCTTACCCTTACCCTTGCTTTTACCCTTAAGCTTACCCTTACCCTTACCCTTACCCTCACCCTTACCCTTACCCTTACCCTAACTCTTACCCTTTCCCTTACCCTTACCCTTACCCTTACACTTACCTTTACCCTTACCCTTACCCTTACCCTTGCTTTTACCCTTAGGCTTACCCTTACCTTTACCCTTACCCTTACTCTTACCCTTACCCTTGCTTTTACCCTTAAGCTTACCCTTACCCTTACCCTTACCCTTACCCTTACCCTTACCCTTACCCTTGCTTTTACCCTTAAGCTTACCCTTACCCTTACCCTTACCCTTACCCTTACCCTTGCTTTTACCCTTAAGCTTACCCTTACCCTTACCCTTTTCCTTACCCTTAAGCTTAACCTTACCCTTACCCTTACCCTTACCCTTACCCTTACCCTTACCCTTACCCTTGCTTTTACCCTTAAGCTTACCCTTACCCTTACCCTTACCCTTACCCTTACCCTTACACTTACCCTTACCCTTACCCTTACCCTTACCCTTACCCTTGCATTTACCCTTAGGCTTACCCTTACCTTTACCCTTACCCTTACCCTTACCCTTACCCTTACCCTTACCCTTACCCTTACCCTTACCCTTACCCTTACCCTTACCCTTACCCTAACCCTTGCTTTTACCCTTAAGCTTACCCTTACCCTTACCCTTACCCTTACCCTTACCCTTGCTTTTACCCTAAAGCTTACCCTTACCCTTACCCTTACCCTTACCCTTACCCTTACCCTTACCCTTACCCTTACCCTTACCCTTACCCTTACCCTTACCCTTGCTTTTACCCTTAAGCTTACCCTTACCCTTACCCTTACCCTTACCCTTACCCTTACCCTTACCCTTACCCTTGCTTTTACCCTTAAGCTTACCCTTACCCTTACCCTTACCCTTACCCTTACCCTTACCCTTACCCTTACCCTTACCCTTACCCTTACCCTTACCCTTACCCTTACCCTTACCCTTACCCTTACCCTTGCTTTTACCCTTAGGCTTACCCTTACCCTTACCCTTACCCTTACCCTTGCTTTTACCCTTAAGCTTACCCTTACCCTTACCCTTACCCATACCCTACCCTTACCCTTACCCTTACCCTTACCCTTACCCTTACCCTTACCCTTACCCTTACCCTTACCTTTACCCTTACCCTTACCCTTACCCTTACCCTTACCCTTACCCTTACCCTTACCCTTACCCTTGCTTTTACCCTTAAGCTTACCCTTACCCTTACCCTTACCCTTACCCTTACCCTTACCCTTACCCTTACCCTCACCCTTGCTTTTACCCTTAAGCTTACCCTTATAAGCAAGGGTAAAAGCAAGGGTAAGGGTAAGGGTAAGGGTAAGGGTAAGGGTAAGGGTAAGGGTAAGGGTAAGGGTAAGGGTAAGGGTAAGGGTAAGCTTAAGGGTAAAAGCAAGGGTAAGGGTAAGGGTAAGGGTAAGGGTAAGGGTAAGGGTAAGGGTAAGGGTAAGGGTAAGGGTAAGGGTAAGGGTTAGGGTAAGGGTAAGGGTAAGGGTAAGCTTAAGGGTAAAAGCAAGGGTGAGGGTAAGGGTAAGGGTAAGGGTAAGGGTAAGGGTAAGGGTAAGGGTAAGGGTAAGGGTAAGGGTAAGCTTAAGGGTAAAAGCCAGGGTAAGGGTAAGGGTAAGGGTAAGGGTAAGGGTAAGGGTAAGGGTAAGGGTAAGGGTAAGGGTAAAGGTAAGGGTAAGCCTAAGGGTAAAAGCAAGGGTAAGGGTAAGGGTAAGGGTAAGGGTAAGGGTAAGGGTAAGGGTAAGCTTAAGGGTAAAAGCAAGGGTAAGGGTAAGGGTAAGGGTAAGGGTAAGGGTAAGGGTAAGGGTAAGGGTAAGGGTGAGCTTAAGGGTAAGGATAAGGGTAAGGGTAAAAGCAAGGGTAAGGGTAAGGGTAAGGGTAAGGGTAAGGGTAAGCTTAAGGGTAAAAGCAAGGGTAAGGGTAAGGGTAAGGGTAAGGGTAAGGGTAAGCTTAAGGGTAAGGGTAAGGGTAAGGGTAAGGGTAAGCTTAAGGGTAAAAGCAAGGGTAAGGGTAAGGGTAAGGGTAAGGGGAGGGTAAGGGTAAGGGTAAGGGTAAGGGTGAGGGTAAGGGTAAGGGTAAGCTTAAGGGTAAAAGCAAGGGTAAGGGTAAGGGTAAGGGTAAGGGTAAGGGTAAGGGTAAGGGTAAGGGTAAGGGTAAGGGTAAGGGTAAGCTTAAGGGTAAAAGCAAGGGTAAGGGTAAGGGTAAGGGTAAGGGTAAGGGTAAGGGTAAGGGTAAGGGTAAGGGTAAGGGTAAGGGTAAGGGTAAAGGTAAGGGTAAGCCTAAGGGTAAAAGCAAGGGTAAGGGTAAGGGTAAGGGTAAGGGTAAGGGTAAGAGTAAGGGTAAGGGTAAGGGTAAGGGTAAGCTTAAGGGTAAAAGCAAGGGTAAGGGTAAGGGTAAGGGTAAGGGTAAGCCTAAGGGTAAAAGCAAGGGTAAGGGTAAGGGTAAGGGTAAGGGTAAGGGTAAGCTTAAGGGTAAAAGCAAGGGTAAGGGTAAGGGTAAGGGTAAGGGTAAGGGTAAGGGTAAGGGTAAGGGTAAGCTTAAGTGTAAAAGCAAGGGTGAGGGTAAGGGTAAGGGTAAGGGTAAGGGTAAGGGTAAGGGTAAGCTTAAGGGTAAAAGCAAGGGTAAGGGTAAGGGTAAGGGTGAGGGTAAGGGTAAGGGTAAGGGTAAGGGTAAGGGTAAGGGTAAAGGTAAGGGTAAGGGTAAGGGTAAGGGTAAGGGTAAGGGTAAGGGTAGGGTAAGGGTAAGGGTAAGGGTAAGGGTAAGCTTAAGGGTAAAAGCAAGGGTAAGGGTAAGGGTAAGGGTAAGCCTAAGGGTAAAAGCAAGGGTAAGGGTTACCCTTACCCTTACCCTTACCCTTACCCTTACCCTTACCCTTACCCTTACCCTTACCCTTACCCTTACCCTTACCCTTACTCTTACCCTTACCCTTACCCTTACCCTTACCTTTACCCTTACCCTTACCCTTACCCCTACCCTTACCCTTACCCTTACCCTTACCCTTACCCTTACCCTTGCCCTTACTCTTACCCTTACCCTTACCCTTACCCTTACCCTTACACTTACCCTTAACCTTGCCCTTACCCTTACCCTTACCCTTACCCTCACCCTTACCCTTACCCTTACCCTTACCCTTACCCTTACCCTTACCCTTACCCTTACCCTTACCCTTACCCTTACCCTTGCTTTTACCCTTAAGCTTACCCTCACCCTTACCCTTACCCTTACCCTTACCCTTACCCTTACCCTTACCCTTACCCTTACCCTTACCCTTACCCTTACCCTTACCCTTACCCTTACCCTTACCCTTACCCTTACCCTTACCCTTACCCTTACCCTTACCCTTACCCTTGCTTTTACCCTTAAGCTTACCCTTACCCTTACCCTCACCCTTACCCTTACCCTTACCCTTACCCTTACCCTTACCCTTACCCTTACCCTTGCTTTTACCCTTAAGCTTACCCTTACCCTTACCCTTACCCTTACCCTTACCCTTACCCTTGCTTTTACCCTTAGGCTTACCCTTACCCTTTCCCTTACCCTTTCCCTTGCTTTTACCCTTAAGCTTACCCTTACCCTTACCCTCAACCTTACCCTTACCCTTACCCTTACCCTTACCCTTGCTTTTACCCTTAGGCTTACCCTTACCCTTACCCTTACCCTTACCCTTGCTTTTACCCTTAAGCTTACCCATACCCTTACCCTTACCCTTACCCTTACCCTAACCCTTACCCTTACCCTTTCCCTTACCCTTAACCTTACCCTTACCCTTACCCTTACCCTTACCCTTACCCTTGCTTTTACCCTTAAGCTTACCCTTACCCTTACCCTTACCCTCACCCTTACCCTTACCCTTACCCTTACCCGTACCCTTACCCTTACCCTTACCCTTACCCTTACCCTTACCCTTACCCTTACCCTTGATTTTACCCTTAAGCTTACCCTTACCCTTACCCTTACCCTTACCCTTACCCTTACCCTTGCTTTTACCCTTAAGCTTACCCTTACCCTTACCCTTACCCTTACCCTTACCCTTGATTTTACCCTCAGGCTTACCCTTACCCTTACCCTTACCCTTACCCTTGCTTTTACACTTAAGCTTACCCTTACCCTTACCCTTACTCTTACCCTTGCTTTTACCCTTAGGCTTACCCTTACCTTTACCATTACCCTTACCCTTACCCTTACCCTTACCCTTACCCTTACCCTTACCCTTACCCTTACCCTTACCCTTACCCTTACCCTTACCCTTACCCTTACCCTTACCCTTACCCTTACCCTTACCCTTACCCTTACCCTTACCCTTGCTTTAACCCTTAAGCTTACCCTTACCCTTACCCTTACCCTTACCCTTACCCTTACCCTTACCCTTACCCTTACCCTTACCCTTACCCTTACCCTTACCCTTACACTTGCATTTACCCTTAAGCTTACCCTTACCCTTACCCTTACCCTTACCCTTACCCTTGCTTTTACCCTTAAGCTTACCCTTACCCTTACCCTTAGCCTTACCCTTAAGCTTACCCTTACCCTTACCCTTACCCTTACCCTTACCCTTACCCTTACCCTTACCCTTACCCTTACCCTTGCTTTTACCCTTAAGCTTACCCTTACCCTTACCCTTACCCTTACCCTTACCCTTACCCTTACCCTTACCCTTACCCTTACCCTTACCCTTACCCTTACCCTTACCCTTACCCTTACCCTTACCCTTACCCTTACCCTTACCCTTACCCTTACCCTTACCCTTACCCTTACCCTTACCCTTACCCTTACCCTTACCCTTACCCTTACCCTTACCCTTACCCTTACCCTTACCCTTACCCTTGCTTTTACCCTTAGGCTTACCCTTACCTTTACCCTTACCCTTACCCTTCCCTTACCCTTACCCTTACCCTTAACCTTACCCTTACCCTTGCTTTTACCCTTAAGCTTACCCATACCCTTACCCTTACCCTTACCCTTACCCTTACCCTTACCCTTGCTTTTACCCTTAAGCTTACCCTTACCCTTACCCTTATCCTTACCCTTACCCTTACCCTTACCCTTACCCTTACCCTTACCCTTACCCTTACCCTTACCTTTACCCTTACCCTTACCCTTACCCTTGCTTTTACCCTTAAGCTTACCCTTACCCTTACCCTTACCCTTAAGCTTACCCTTACCCTTACCCTTACCCTTACCCTTACCATTACCCTTACCCTTACCCTTACCCTTACCCTTACCCTTACCCTTGCTTTTACCCTTAAGCTTACCCTTACCCTTACCCTTACCCTTACCCTTACCCTTACCCTTGCTTTTACCCTTAAGCTTACCCTTACCCTTACCCTTACCCTTACCCTTAAGCTTACCCTTACCCTTACCCTTACCCTTACCCTTACCCTTACCCTTACCCTTACCCTTACCCTTGCTTTTACCCTTAAGCTTACCCTTACCCTTACCCTTACCCTTACCCTTACCCTTACCCTTACCCTTACCCTTACCCTAACCCTTACCCTTGCTTTTCCCCTTAGGCTTACCCTTACCTTTACACTTACCCTTACCCTTACCCTTACCCTTACCCCTACCCTTACCCTTACCCTTGCTTTTACCCTTAAGCTTACCCTTACCCTTACCCTTACCCTTACCCTTACCCTTACCCTTACCCTTACCCTTACCCTTACCCTTACTTTTACCCTTAAGCTTACCCTTACCCTTACCCTTACCCTTACCCTTACCCTTACCCTTACCCTTGCTTTTACCCTTAAGCTTACCCTTACCCTTACCCTTACCCTTACCCTTACCCTTACCCTTGCTTTTACCCTTCAGCTTACCCTTACCCTTACCCTTACCCTTACCCTTACCCTTACCCTTACCCTTACCCTTACCCTTACCCTTACCCTAACCCTTACCCTTACCCTTGCTTTTACCCTTAGGCTTACCCTTACCTTTACCCTTACCCTTACCCTTACCCTTACCCTTACCCTTACCCTTACCCTTACCCTTACCCTTGCTTTTACCCTTAAGCTTACCCTTACCCTTACCCTTACCCTTACCCTTACCCTTACCCTTGCTTTTACCCTTAAGCTTACCCTTACCCTTACCCTTACCCTTACCCTTGCTTTTACCCTTAGGCTTACCCTTACCCTTACCCTTACCCTTACCCTTGCTTTTACCCTTAAGCTTACCCTTACCCTTACCCTTACCCTTACCCTTACCCTTACCCTTACCCTTACCCTTACCCTTACCCTTACCCTTACCCTTACCCTTACCCTTACCCTTACCCTTACCCTTACCCTTACCCTTACCCTTACCCTTACCCTTACCCTTACCCTTACCCTTACCCTTACCCTTACCCTTACCCTTACCCTTACCCTTACCCTTACCCTTGCTTTTACCCTTAGGCTTACCCTTACCTTTATCCTTACCCTTACCCTTACCCTTACCCTTACCCTTACCCTTACCCTTACCCTTACCCTTACCCTTACCCTTGCTTTTACCCTTAAGCTTACCCTTACTCTTACCCTTACACTTACCCTTACCCTTACCCTTACCCTTACCCTTACCCTTACCCTTACCCTTACCCTTACCCTTACCCTTACCCTTACCCTTACCCTTACCCTTGCTTTTACCCTTAGGCTTACCCTTACCTTTATCCTTACCCTTACCCTTACCCTTACCCTTACCCTAACCCTTACCCTTACCCTTTCCCTTACCCTTAACCTTACCCTTACCCTTACCCTTACCCTTACCCTTACCCTTGCTTTTACCCTTAAGCTTACCCTTACCCTTACCCTTACCCTCACCCTTACCCTTACCCTTACCCTTACCCGTACCCTTACCCTTACCCTTACCCTTACCCTTACCCTTACCCTTACCCTTACCCTTGCTTTTACCCTTAAGCTTACCCTTACCCTTACCCTTACCCTTACCCTTACCCTTGCTTTTACCCTTAAGCTTACCCTTACCCTTACCCTTACCCTTACCCTTACCCTTGCTTTTACCCTCAGGCTTACCCTTACCCTTACCCTTACCCTTACCCTTGCTTTTACACTTAAGCTTACCCTTACCCTTACCCTTACCCTTACCCTTGCTTTTACTCTTAGGCTTACCCTTACCTTTACCATTACCCTTACCCTTACCCTTACCCTTACCCTTACCCTTACCCTTACCCTTACCCTTACCCTTACCCTTACCCTTACCCTTACCCTTACCCTTACCCTTACAATTACCCTTACCCTTACCCTTACCCTTACACTTGCTTTAACCCTTAAGCTTACCCTTACCCTTACCCTTACCCTTACCCTTACCCTTACCCTTACCCTTACCCTTACCCTTACCCTTACACTTGCATTTACCCTTAAGCTTACCCTTACCCTTACCCTTACCCTTACCCTTACCCTTGCTTTTACCCTTAAGCTTACCCTTACCCTTACCCTTAGCCTTACCCTTAAGCTTACCCTTACCCTTACCCTTACCCTTACCCTTACCCTTACCCTTACCCTTACCCTTACCCTTACCCTTACCCTTGCTTTTACCCTTAAGCTTACCCTTACCCTTACCCTTACCCTAACCCTTACCCTTACCCTTACCCTTACCCTTACCCTTACCCTTACCCTTACCCTTACCCTTACCCTTACCCTTACCCTTACCCTTACCCTTACCCTTACCCTTACCCTTACCCTTACCCTTACCCTTACCCTTACCCTTACCCTTACCCTTGCTTTTACCCTTAGGCTTTCCCTTACCTTTACCCTTACCCTTACCCTTACCCTTACCCTTACCCTTAACCTTACCCTTACCCTTGCTTTTACCCTTAAGCTTACCCATACCCTTACCCTTACCCTTACCCTTACCCTTACCCTTACCCTTGCTTTTACCCTTAAGCTTACCCTTACCCTTACCCTTATCCTTACCCTTACCCTTACCCTTACCCTTACCCTTACCCTTACCCTTACCCTTACCCTTACCCTTACCCTTACCCTTGCTTTGACCCTTAAGCTTACCCTTACCCTTACCCTTACCCTTAAGCTTACCCTTACCCTTACTCTTACCCTTACCCTTACCCTTACCCTTACCCTTACCCTTACCCTTACCCTTACCCTTACCCTTGCTTTTACCCTTAAGCTTACCCTTACCCTTACCCTTACCCTTACCCTTACCCTTGCTTTTACCCTTAAGCTTACCCTTACCCTTACCCTTACCCTAACCCTTACCCTTACCCTTACCCTTACCCTTACCCTTACCCTTACCCTTACCCTTACCCTTACCCTTACCCTTGCTTTTACCCTTAAGCTTAACCTTACCCTTACCCTTACCCTTACCCTTACCCTTACCCTTACCCTTACCCTTACCCTTGCTTTTACCCTTAGGCTTACCCTTACCTTTACCCTTACCCTTACCCTTACCCTTACCCTTACCCTTACCCTTACCCTTACCCTTACCCTTACCCTTGCTTTTACCCTTAAGCTTACCCTTACCCTTACCCTTACCCTTACCCTTACCCTTACCCTTACCCTTACCCTTACCCCTACTTTTACCCTTAAGCTTACCCTTACCCTTACCCTTACCCTTACCCTTACCCTTACCCTTGCTTTTACCCTTAAGCTTACCCTTACCCTTACCCTTACCCTTACCCTTACCCTTACCCTTGCTTTTACCCTTCAGCTTACCCTTACCCTTACCCTTACCCTTACCCTTACCCTTACCCTTACCCTTACCCTTACCCTTACCCTTACCCTTACCCTTACCCTTACCCTTACCCTTACCCTTGCTTTTACCCTTAGGCTTACCCTTACCTTTACCCTTACCCTTACCCTTACCCTTACCCTTACCCTTACCCTTACCCTTACCCTTACCCTTGCTTTTACCCTTAAGCTTACCCTTACCCTTACCCTTACCCTTACCCTTACCCTTACCGTTGCTTTTACCCTTAAGCTTACCCTTACCCTTACCCTTACCCTTACCCTTACCCTTGCTTTTACCCTTAGGCCTACCCTTACCCTTACCCTTACCCTTACCCTTGCATTTACCCTTAAGCTTACCCTTACCCTTACCCTTACCCTTACCCTTACCCTTACCCTTACCCTTACCCTTACCCTTACCCTTACCCTTACCCTTACCCTTACCCTTACCCTTACCCTTACCCTTACCCTTACCCTTACCCTTACCCTTACCCTTACCCTTGCTTTTACCCTTAGGCTTACCCTTACCTTTATCCTTACCCTTACCCTTACCCTTACCCTTACCCTTACCCTTACCCTTACCCTTACCCTTACCCTTACCCTTGCTTTTACCCTTAAGCTTACCCTTACTCTAACCCTTACCCTTACCCTTACCTTTACCCTTTCCCTTGCTTTTACCCTTAAGCTTACCCTTACCCTTTCCCTTACCCTTACCCTTACCCTTACCCTTACCCTTACCCTTACCCTTACCCTTACCCTTCCCTTGCTTTTACCCTTAAGCTTACCCTTACCCTTACCCTTACCCTTACCCTTGCTTTTACCCTTTAGCTTACCCTTACCCTTACCCTTACCCTTACCCTTACCCTTACCCTTACCCTTACCCTTACCCTTACCCTTGCTTTTACCCTTAAGCTTACCCTTACCCTTACCCTTACCCTTACCCTTACCCTTGCTTTTACCCTTAAGCTTACCCTTACCCTTACCCTTACCCTTACCCTTAAGCTTACCCTTACCCTTACCCTTACCCTTACCCTTACCCTTACCCTTACCCTTGCTTTTACCCTTAAGCTTACCCTTACCCTTACCCTTACCCTTACCCTTACCCTTACCCTTACCCTTACCCTTACCCTTACCCTTACCCTTACCCTTACCCTTACCCTTACCCTTACCCTTACCCTTACCCTTACCCTTACCCTTACCCTTACCCTTACCCTTACCCTTGCTTTAACCCTTAAGCTTACCCTTACCCTTACCCTTACCCTTACCCTTACCCTTACCCTTACCCTTACCCTTACCCTTACCCTTACCCTTACCCTTACACTTGCATTTACCCTTAAGCTTACCCTTACCCTTACCCTTACCCTTACCCTTACCCTTACCCTTCCCCTTGCTTTTACCCTTAAGCTTACCCTTACCCTTACCCTTAGCCTTACCCTTAAGCTTACCCTTACCATTACCCTTACCCTTACCCTTACCCTTACCCTTACCCTTACCCTTACCCTTACCCTTACCCTTACCCTTACCCTTGCTTTTACCCTTAAGCTTACCCTTACCCTTACACTTACCCTTACCCTTACCCTTACCCTTACCCTTACCCTTACCCTTACCCTTACCCTTACCCTTACCCTTACCCTTACCCTTACCCTTACCCTTACCCTTTCCACTACCCTTACCCTTACCCTTACCCTTACCCTTACCCTTACCCTTGCTTTTACCCTTAGGCTTACCCTTACCTTTACCCTTACCCTTACCCTTACCCTTATCCTTACCCTTAACCTTACCCTTACCCTTGCTTTTACCCTTAAGCTTACCCATACCCTTACCCTTACCCTTACCCTTACCCTTACCCTTACCCTTGCTTTTACCCTTAAGCTTACCCTTACCCTCACCCTTATCCTTACCCTTACCCTTACCCTTACCCTTACCCTTACCCTTACCCTTACCCTTACCCTTACCCTTACCCTTGCTTTTACCCTTAAGCTTACCCTTACCCTTACCCTTACCCTTACCCTTACCCTTACCCTTACCCTTACCCTTACCCTTACCCTTGCTTTTACCCTTAAGCTTACCCTTACCCTTACCCTTACCCTTACCCTTACCCTTACCCTCCCCTTACCCTTACCCTTACCCTTACCCTTGCTTTTACCCTTAAGCTTACCCTTACCCTTACCCTTACCCTTACCCTTAAGCTTACCCTTACCCTTACCCTTACCCTTACCCTTACCCTTACCCTTACCCTTGCTTTTACCCTTAAGCTTACCCTTACCCTTACCCTTACCCTTACCCTTACCCTTGCTTTTACCCTTACCCTTATCCTTACCCTTAAGCTTACCCTTACCCTTACCCTTACCCTTACCCTTACCCTTACCCTTACCCTTACCCTTACCCTTACCCTTACCCTTGCTTTTACCCTTAAGCTTACCCTTACCCTTACCCTTACCCTTACCCTTACCCTTACCCTTGCTTTTACCCTTAGGCTTACCCTTACCTTTACCCTTACCCTTACCCTTACCCTTACCCTTACCCTTACCCTTACCCTGGCTTTTACCCTTAAGCTTACCCTTACCCTTACCCTTACCCTTACCCTTACCCTTACCCTTACCCTTACCCTTACCCTCACCCTTGCTTTTACCCTTAAGCTTACCCTTACCCTTACCCTTACCCTTACCCTTACCCTTACCCTTACCCTTACCCTTACCCTTACCCTTACCCTTACCCTTACCCTTACCCTTACCCTTACCCTTGCTTTTACCCTTAAGCTTACCCTTACCCTTACCCTTACCCTTACCCTTACCCTTACCCTTACCCTTACCCTTACCCTTACCCTTACCCTTACCCTTACCCTTGCTTTTACCCTTGCTTATAAGGGTAAGCTTAAGGGTAAAAGCAAGGGTGAGGGTAAAGGTAAGGGTAAGGGTAAGGGTAAGGGTAAGGGTAAGGGTAAGCTTAAGGGTAAAAGCAAGGGTAAGGGTAAGGGTAAGGGTAAGGGTAAGGGTAAGGGTAAGGGTAAGGGTAAGGGTAAGGGTAAAGGTAAGGGTAAGGGTAAGGGTAAGGGTAAGGGTAAGGGTAAGGGTAGGGTAAGGGTAAGGGTAAGGGTAAGGGTAAGCTTAAGGGTAAAAGCAAGGGTGAGGGTAAGGGTAAGGGTAAGGGTAAGCCTAAGGGTAAAAGCAAGGGTAAGGGTAAGGGTAAGGGTAAGGGTAAGGGTAAGGGTAAGGGTAAGGGTAAGGGTAAGGGTAAGGGTAAGGGTAAGGGTAAGGGTAAGGGTAAGGGTAAGGGTAAGGGTAAGGGTAAGGGTAAGGGTAAGGGTAAGGGTAAGGGTAAGGGTAAGGGTAAGCTTAAGGGTAAAAGCAAGGGTAAGGGTAAGGGTAAGGGTAAGGGTAAGGGTAAGGGTAAGGGTAAGGGTAAGGGTAAGGGTAAGGGTAAGCTTAAGGGTAAAAGCAAGGGTAAGGGTAAGGGTAAGGGTAAGGGTAAAGGTAAGGGTAAGGGTAAGGGTAAGGGTAAGGGTAAGGGTAAGGGTAAGGGTAAGGGTAAGCTTTAGGGTAAAAGCAAGGGTAAGGGTAAGGGTAAGGGTAAGGGTAAGGGTAAGCTTAAGGGTAAAAGCAAGGGTAAGGGTAAGGGTAAGGGTAAGGGTAAGGGTAAGGGTAAGGGTAAGGGTAAGGGTAAGGGTAAGGGTAAGGGTAAGGGTAAGGGTAAGGGTAAGGGTAAAGGTAATGGTAAGCCTAAGGGTAAATGCAAGGGTAAGGGTAAGGGTAAGGGTAAGGGTAAGGGTAAGGGTAAGTGTAAGGGTAAGGGTAAGGAAAAGGGTAAGGCTAAGGGTAAGCTTAAGGGTAAAAGCAAGGGTAAGGGTAAGGGTAAGGGTAAGGGTAAGGGTAAGGGTAAGGTTAAGCTTAAGGGTAAGGAAAAGGGTAAGGGTAAGGGTAAGCTTAAGGGTAAAAGCAAGGGTAAGGGTAAGGGTAAGGGTAAGGGTAAGGGTAAGCTTAAGGGTAAAAGCAAGGGTAAGGGTAAGGGTAAGGGTAAGGGTAAGGGTAAGGGTAAGGGTAAGCTTAAGGGTAAAAGCAAGGGTAAGGGTAAGAGTAAGGGTAAGGGTAAAGGTAAGGGTAAGCCTAAGGGTAAAAGCAAGGGTAAGGGTAAGGGTAAGGGTAAAGGTAAGTGTAAGGGTAAGGATAAGGGTAAGGGAAAGGGTAAGAGTTAAGGTAAGGGTAAGGGTAAGGGTGAGGGTAAGGGTAAGGGTAAGGGTAAGCTTAAGGGTAAAAGCAAGGGTAAGGGTAAGGGTAAGGGTAAGCCTTACCCTTACCCTTACCCTTACCCTTGATTTTACCCTTAAGCTCACCCTTACCCTTACCCTTACCCTTACCCTTACCCTTACATTTACCCTTGCTTTTACCCTTAGGCTTACCCTTACCCTTACCCTTACCCTTGCTTTTACCCTTAAGCTTACCCTCACCCTTACCCTTACCCTTACCCTTACCCTTACCCTCACCCTTACCCTCACCCTTACCCTTACCCTTGCTTTTACCCTTAGGCCTACCCTTACCTTTACCCTTACCCTTACCCTTACCCTTACCCTTACCCTTACTTTTACCCTTAAGCTTACCCTTACCCTTACCCTTACCCTTACCCTTACCCTTACCCTTACCCTTACCCTTGCTTTTACCCTTAAGCTTACCCTTACCCTCACCCTTACCCTTACCCTCAAGCTTACCCTTACCCTTACCCTTACCCTTACCCTTACCCTTACCCTTACCCTTACCCTTACCCTTGCTTTTACCCTTAAGCTTACCCTTACCCTTACCCTTACCCTTACCCTTACCCTTGCTTTTACCCTTAAGCTTACCCTTACCCTTACCCTTACCCTTACCCTTACCCTTACCCTTACCCTTACTTTTACCCTTAAGCTTACCCTTACCCTTACCCTTACCCTTACCCTTACCCTTACCCTTACCCTTACCCTTACCCTTGCTTTTACCCTTAAGCTTACCCTTACCCTTACCCTTACCCTTACCCTTAAGCTTACCCTTACCCCTACCCTTACCCTTACCCTAACCTTTACCCTTACCCTTACCCTTGCTTTTACCCTTAAGCTTACCCTTACCCTTACCCTTACCCTTACCCTTACCCTTGCTTTTACCCTTAAGCTTACCCTTACGCTTACCCTTACCCTTACCCTTAAGCTTACCCTTACCCTTACCCTTACCCTTACCCTTACCCTTACCCTTACCCTTACCCTTACCCTTACCCTTACCCTTACCCTTACCCTTACCCTTACCCTTGCTTTTACCCTTAAGCTTACCCTTACCCTTACCCTTACCCTTACCCTTGCTTTTACCCTTAAGCTTACCCTTACCCTTACCCTTACCCTTACCCTTACCCTTACCCTTGCTTTTACCCTTAAGCTTACCCTTACCCTTACCCTTACCCTTACCCTTACCCTTGCTTTTACCCTTAGGCTTACCCTTACCCTTACCCTTACCCTTACCCTTAAACTTACCCTTACCCTTACCCTTACCCTTACCCTTACCCTTACCCTTACCCTTACCCTTACCCTTGCTTTTACCCTTGAGCTTACCCTTACCCTTACCCTTACACTTACCCTTACCCTTACCCTTACCCTTACCCTTACCCTTACCCTTACCCTTACCCTTACCCTTACCCTAACCCTTACCCTTACCCTTGCTTTTACCCTTAGGCTTACCCTTACCTTTACCCTTACCCTTACCCTTACCCTTAAGCTTACCCTTACCCTTACCCTTACCCTTACCCTTACCCTTACCCTTACCCTTACCCTTACCCTTACCCTTACCCTTACCCTTACCCTTACCCTTACCCTTGCTTTTACCCTTAAGCTTACCCTTACCCTTACCCTTACACTTACCCTTACCCTTACCCTTACCCTTACCCTTACCCTTACCCTTACCCTTACCCTAACCCTTACCCTTACCCTTGCTTTTACCCTTAGGCTTACCCTTACCTTTACCCTTACCCTTACCCTTACCCTTACCCTTACCCTTACCCTTACCCTTACCCTTACCCTTGCTTTTACCCTTAAGCTTACCCTTACCCTTACCCTTACCCTTACCCTTACCCTTACCCTTACCCTTACCCTTACCCTTGCTTTTACCTTTAAGCTTACCCTTACCCTTACCCTTACCCTTACCCTCACCCTTACCCTTACCCTTACCCTTGCTTTTACCCTTAAGCTTACCCTTACCCTTACCCTTACCCTTACCCTTACCCTTACCCTTACCCTTACCCTTACCCTTGCTTTTACCCTTAAGCTTACCCTTACCCTTACCCTTACCCTTACCCTTACCCTTACCCTTACCCTTACCCTCACCCTTACCCTTACCCTTACCCTTACCCTTACCCTTACCCTTACCCTTGCTTTTACCCTTAGGCTTACCCTTACCTTTACCCTTACCCTTACCCTTACCCTTACCCTTACCCTTACCCTTACCCTTGCTTTTACCCTTAAGCTTACCCTTACCCTCACCCTTACCCTTACCCTTACCCTTGCTTTTACCCTTAAGCTTACCCTTACCCTTACCCTTACCCTTACCCTTACCCTTGTTTTACCCTTAGGCTTACCCTTACTCTTACCCTTACCCTTACCCTTGCTTTTACCCTTAAGCTTACCCTTACCCTTACCCTTACCCTTACCCTTACCCTTACCCTTACCCTTACCCTTACCTTTACCCTTACCCTTGCTTTTACCCTTAGGCTAACCCTAACCTTTACCCTTACCCTTACCCTTACCCTTACCCTTACCCTTACCCTTACCCTTACCCTTACCCTTACCCTTACCCTTACCCTTACCCTTACCCTTACCCTTGCTTTTACCCTTAAGCTTACCCTTACCCTTACCCTTACCCTTACCCTTACCCTTACCCTTACCCTTACCCTTGCTTTTACCCTTAAGCTTACCCTTACCCTTACCCTTACCCTCACCCTTACCCTTACCCTTACCCTTGCTTATACCCTTAAGCTTACCCTTACCCTTACCCTTACCCTTACCCTTACCCTTACCCTTACCCTTACCCTTACCCTTACCCTTACCCTTACCCTTACCCTTACCCTTGCTTTTACACTTAGGCTTACCCTTACCTTTACCCTTACCCTTACCCTTACCCTTACCCTTGCTTTTACCCTCAAGCTTACCCTTACCCTTACCCTTACCCTTACCCTAACCCTAACCCTTGCTTTTACCCTAAAGCTTACCCTTACCCTTACCCTTACCCTTACCCTTACCCTTACCCTTACCCTTACCCTTACCCTTGCTTTTACCCTTAAGCTTACCCTTACCCTTACCCTTACCCTTACCCTTACCCTTACCCTTACCCTTACCCTTACCCTTTCCCTTACCCTTACCCTTACCCTTACCCTTACCCTTACCCTTACCCTTACCCTTGCTTTTACCCTTAAGCTTACCTTTACCCTTACCCTTACCCTTACCCTTACCCTTACCCTCACCCTTGCTTTTACCCTAAGGCTTACCCTTACCTTTACCCTTACCCTTACCCTTACCCTTGCTTTTACCCTTAAGCTTTTACTTACCCTTACCCTTACCCTTACCCTTACCCTTACCCTTGCTTTTACCCTTAAGCTTACCCTTACCCTTACCCTTACCCTTACCCTTACCCTTACCCTTACCCTTACCCTTACCCTTACCCTTACCCTTACCCTTGCTTTTACCCTTACCCTTACCCTTGCTTTTACCCTTAGGCTTACCCTTACCCTTACCCTTACCCTTACCCTTACCCTTACCCTTACCCTTGCTTTTACCCTTAAGCTTACCCTTACCCTTACCCTTACCCTTACCCTTACCCTTACCCTTGCTTTTACCCTCAAGCTTACCCTTACCCTTACCCTTACCCTTACCCTAACCCTAACCCTTGCTTTTACCCTAAAGCTTACCCTTACCCTTACCCTTACCCTTACCCTTACCCTTACCCTTACCCTTACCCTTACCCTTGCTTTTACCCTTAAGCTTACCCTTACCCTTACCCTTACCCTTACCCTTACCCTTACCCTTACCCTTACCCTTACCCTTACCCTTACCCTTACCCTTACCCTTGCTTTTACCCTTAAGCTTACCTTTACCCTTACCCTTACTCTTACCCTTACCCTTACCCTTACCCTTACCCTTACCCTTGCTTTTACCCTAAGGCTTACCCTTACCTTTACCCTTACCCTTACCCTTACCCTTGCTTTTACCCTTAAGCTTTTACTTACCCTTACCCTTACCCTTACCCTTACCCTTACCCTTGCTTTTACCCTTAAGCTTACCCTTACCCTTACCTTTACTCTTACCCTTACCCTTACCCTTACCCTTGCTTTTACCCTCAAGCTTACCCTTACCCTTACCCTTACCCTTACCCTTACCCTAACCCTAACCCTTGCTTTTACCCTAAAGCTTACCCTTACCCTTACCCTTATCCTTACCCTTACTCTTACCCTTACCCTTACCCTTACCCTTACCCTTACCCTTACCCTTGCTTTTACCCTTAAGCTTACCCTTACCGTTACCCTTACCCTTACCCTTACCCTTACCCTTACCCTTACCCTTACCCTTACCCTTACCCTTACCCTTGCTTTTACCCTTAAGCTTACCTTTACCCTTACCCTTACCCTTACCCTTACCCTTACCCTTACCCTTACCCTTACCCTTGCTTTTACCCTAAGGCTTACCCTTACCTTTACCCTTACCCTTACCCTTGCCCTTGCTTTTACCCTTAAGCTTTTACTTACCCTTACCCTTACCCTTACCCTTACCCTTACCCTTGCTTTTACCCTTAAGCTTACCCTTACCCTTACCCTTACCCTTACCCTTACCCTTACCCTTACCCTTACCCTTACCCTTACCCTTACCCTTACCCTTACCCTTACCCTTACCCTTACCCTTACCCTTACCCTTGCTTTTACCCTTACCCTTACCCTTGCTTTTACCCTTAGGCTTACCCTTACCCTTACCCTTACCCTTACCCTTACCCTTGCTTTTACCCTTAAGCTTACCCTTACCCTTACCCTTACCCTTACCCTTACCCTTACCCTTACCCTTACCCTTACCCTTACCCTTACCCTTACCCTTACCCTTACCCTTACCCTTACCCTTACCCTTACCCTTACCCTTACCCTTACCCTTACCCTTGCTTTTACCCTTAAGCTTACCCTTACCCTTACCCTTACCCTTACCCTTACCCTTACCCTTACCCTTACCCTTACCCTTACCCTTACCCTTACCCTTACCCTTACCCTTAACCTTACCCTTGCTTTTACCCTTAAGCTTAACCTTACCCTTACCCTTACCCTTACCCTTACCCTTACCCTTACCCTTGCTTTTACCCTTAAGCTTACCCTTACCCTTACCCTTACCCTTACCCTTACCCTTACCCTTACCCTTACCCTTACCCTTACCCTTACCCTTACCCTTACCCATACCCTTGCTTTTACCCTTAGGCTTACCCTTACCTTTACCCTTACCCTTACCCTTACCCTTACCCTTACCCTTACCCTTACCCTTACCCTTGCTTTTGCCTTAAGCTTACCCTTACCCTTACCCTTACCCTTACCCTTACCCTTGCTTTTACCCTTAAGCTTACCCTTACCCTTACCCTTACCCATACCCTTACCCTTGCTTATTACCTTAGGCTTACCCTTACCCTTACCCTTACCCTTACCCTTACCCTTACCCTTATCCTTACCCTCACCCTTGCTTTTACCCTTAAGCTTACCCTTACCCTTACCCTTACCCTTACCCTTACCCTTACCCTTACCCTTACCCTTACCCTTACCCTTACCCTTACCCTTGCTTTTACCCTTAGGCTTACCCTTACCTTTACCCTTACCCTTACCCTTACCCTTACCCTTACCCTTACCCTTACCCTTACCCTTGCTTTTACCCTTAAGCTTACCCTTACCCTTACTCTTACCCTTACCCTTGCTTTTACCCTTAAGCTTACCCTTACCCTTACCCTTACCCTTACCCTTACCCTTACCCTTACCCTTGCTTTTACCCTTAAGCTTACCCTTACCCTTACCCTTACCCTTACCCTTACCCTTACCCTTACCCTTGCTTTTACCCTTATGCTTACCCTTACCCTTACCCTTACCCTTACCCTTACCCTTACCCTTACCCTTACCCTTACCCTTACCCTTACCCTTACCCTTACCCTTACCCTTACCCTTACCCTTACCCTTACCCTTACCCTTGCTTTTACCCTTAGGCTTACCCTTACCTTTACCCTTACCCTTACCCTTACCCTTACCCTTACCCTTACCCTTGCTTTTACCCTTAAGCTTACCCTTACCCTTACCCTTACCCTTACCCTTAACCTTACCCTTGCTTTTACCCTTAAGCTTACCCTTACCCTTACCCTTACCCTTACCCTTGCTTTTACCCTTAGGCTTACCCTTACCCTTACCCTTACCCTTACCCTTGCTTTTACCCTTAAGCTTACCCTTACACTTACCCTTACCCTTACCCTTACCCTTACCCTTACCCTTACCCTTACCCTTACCCTTACCCTTACCCTTACCCTTACCCTTGCTTTTACCCTTAGGCTTACCCTTACCTTTACCCTTACCCTTACCCTTACCCTTACCCTTACCCTTACCCTTACCCTTACCCTTACCCTTACCCTTACCCTTACCCTTACCCTTACCCTTACCCTTACCCTTACCCTTACCCTTGCTTTTACCCTTAAGCTTACCCTTACCCTTACCCTTACCCTTACCCTTACCCTTACCCTTACCCTTGCTTTTACCCTTAAGCTTACCCTTACCCTTACCCTTACCCTTACCCTTACCCTTACCCTCACCCTTACCCTTACCCTTACACTTGCTTATACCCTTAAGCTTACCCTTACCCTTACCCTTACCCTTACCCTTACCCTTACCCTTACCCTTACCCTTACCCTTACCCTTACCCTTACCCTTACCCTTACCCTTACCCTTACCCTTACCCTTGCTTTTACCCTTAGGCTTACCCTTACCTTTACCCTTACCCTTACCCTTACCCTTACCCTTACCCTTACCCTTACCCTTACCCTTACCCTTACCCTTACCCTTACCCTTACCCTTGCTTTTACCCTTAAGCTTACCCTTACCCTTACCCTTACCCTTACCCTTACCCTTACCCTTACCCTTACCCTAACCCTTACCCTTGCTTTTACCCTTTAGCTTACCCTTACCCTTACCCTTACCCTTACCTTTACCCTTACCCTTAACCTTACCCTTACCCTTACCCTTACCCTTACCCTTACCCTTACCCTTACCCTTACCCTTACCCTTAAGGGTAAGGGTAAGGGTAAGGGTAAGGGTAAAGGTAAGGGTAAGCCTAAGGGTAAAAGCAAGGGTAAGGGTAAGGGTAAGGGTAAGGGTAAGGGTAAGGGTAAGGGTAAGGGTAAGGGTAAGGGTAAGGGTAAGAGTAAGGGTAAGGGTAAGGGTAAGCTTAAGGGTAAAAGCAAGGGTAAGGGTAAGGGTAAGGGTAAGGGTAAGCCTAAGGGTAAAAGCAAGGGTAAGGGTAAGGTTAAGGGTAAGGCTAAGGGTAAGCTTAAGGGTAAAAGCAAGGGTAAGGGTAAGGGTAAGGGTAAGGGTAAGGGTAAGCTTAAGGGTAAAAGCAAGGGTAAGGGTAAGGGTGAGGGTAAGGGTAAGGGTAAGGGTAAGGGTAAAGGTAAGGGTAAGCCTAAGAGTAAAAGCAAGGGTAAGGGTAAGGGTAAGGGTAAGGGTAAGGGTAAGGGTAAGGGTAAGGGTAAGGGTAAGGGTAAGCTTAAGGGTAAAGGCAAGGGTAAGGATAAGGGTAAGGGTAAGGGTAAGGGTAAGGGTAAGGGTAAGGGTAAGGGTAAGGGTAAGCTTAAGGGTAAAAGCAAGGGTAAGGGTAAGGGTAAGGGTAAGGGTAAGGGTAAGGGTAAGGGTAAGGGTAAGGGTAAGGGTAAGGGTAAGCTTAAGGGTAAAAGCAAGGGTAAGGGTTAGGGTAAGGGTAAGGGTAAGGGTAAGGGTAAGGGTAAGGGTAAGCTTAAGGGTAAAAGCAAGGGTAAGGGTAAGGGTAAGGGTAAGGGTAAGGGTAAGGGTAAGGGTAAAGGTAAGGGTAAGCCTAAGGGTAAAAGCAAGGGTAAGGGTAAGGGTAAGGGTAAGGGTAAGGGTAAGGGTAAGGGTAAGGGTAAGGGTAAGGGTAAGGGTAAGGGTAAGCTTAAGGGTATAAGCAAGGGTAAGGGTAAGGGTAAGGGTGAGGGTAAGGGTAAGGGTAAGGGTAAGGGTAAGCTTAAGGGTAAAAGCAAGGGTAAGGGTGAGGGTAAGGGTAAGGGTAAGGGTAAGCTTAAGGGTAAAAGCAAGGGTAAGGGTAAGGGTAAGGGTAAGGGTAAGGGTAAGGGTAAGGGTAAGGGTAAGGGTAAGGGTAAGGGTAAGGGTAAAGGTAAGGTTAAGCCTAAGGGTAAAAGCAAGGGTAAGGGTAAGGGTAAGGGTAAGGGTAAGGGTAAGGGTGCGGGTAAGGGTAAGGGTAAGGGTAAGGGTAAGGGTAAGGGTAAGGGTAAGGGTAAGGGTAAGCTTAAGGGTAAAAGCAAGGGTAAGGGTAAGGGTAAGGGTAAGGGTAAGCCTAAGGGTAAAAGCAAGGGTAAGGGTAAGGGTAAGGGTAAGGGTAAGGGTAAGCTTAAGGGTAAAAGCAAGGGTAAGGGTAAGGGTAAGGGTAAGGGTAAGGGTAAGGGTAAGGGTAAGCTTAAGGGTAAAAGCAAGGGTAAGGGTAAGGGTAAGGGTAAGGGTAAGGGTAAGGGTAAGGGTAAGGGTAAGGGTAAGGGTAAGGGTAAGGGTAAAGGTAAGGGTAAGCCTAAGGGTCAAAGCAAGGGTAAGGGTAAGGGTAAGGGTAAGGGTAAGGGTAAGGGTAAGGGTAAGGGTAAGGGTGAGGGTAAGGGTAAGGGTAAGGGTAAGCTTAAGGGTAAAAGCAAGGGTAAGGGTAAGGGTAAGGGTAAGGGTAAGGGTAAGGGTAAGGGTAAGGGTAAGGGTAAGGGTAAGCTTAAGGGTAAGGGTAAGGGTAAGGGTAAGGGTAAGCCTAAGGGTAAAAGCAAGGGTAAGTGTAAGGGTAAGGGTAAGGGTAAGGGTAAGCTTAAGGGTAAAAGCAAGGGTAAGGGTGAGGGTAAGGGTAAGGGTAAGGGTAAGGGTAAGGGTAAGCTTAAGGGTAAAAGCAAGGGTAAGGGTAAGGGTAAGGGTAAGGGTAAGGGTAAGGGTAAGGCTAAAGGTAAGGGTAAGCCTAAGGGTAAAAGCAAGGGTAAGGGTAAGGGTAAGGGTAAGGGTAAGGGTAAGGGTAAGGGTAAGGGTAAAGGTAAGGGTAAGGGTAAGCTTAAGGGTAAAAGCAAGGGTAAGGGTAAGGGTAAGGGTAAGGGTAAGAGTAAGGGTAAGGGTAAGGGTAAGCTTAAGGGTAAAAGCAAGGGTAAGGGTAAGGGTAAGGGTAAGGGTAAGGGTAAGGGTAAGGGTAAGGGTAAGGGTAAGGGTAAGGGTAAGCTTAAGGGTAAAAGCAAGGGTAAGGGTAAGGGTAAGGGTAAAGGTAAGGGTAAGGGTAAGGGTAAGGGTAAGGGTAAGGGTAAGGGTAAGGGTAAGCTTAAGGGTAAAAGCAAGGGTAAGGGTAAGGGTAAGGGTAAGGGTAAGGGTAAGGGTAAGGGTAATGGTAAGGGTAAGCTTAAGGGTAAGGGTAAGGGTAAGGGTAAGGGTAAGCTTAAGGGTAAAAGCAAGGGTAAGGTTAAGGGTAAGGGTAAGCTTAAGGGTAAAAGCAAGGGTAAGGGTAAGGGTAAGGGTAAGGGTAAGGGTAAGGGTAAGGGTAAGCTTAAGGGTAAGGGTAAGGGTAAGGGTAAGGGTAAGCTTAAGGGTTAAAGCAAGGGTAAGGGTCAGGGTAAGGGTAAGTGTAAGGGTAAGGGTAGGGGTAAGGGTAAGGGTGAGCTTAAGGGTAAAAGCAAGGATAAGGGTAAGGTTAAGGGTAAGGGTAAGGGTAAGGGTAAGGGTAAGGGTTAGCTTAAGGGTAAACGCAAGGGTAAGGGTAAGGGTAAGGGTAAGGGTAAGGGTAAGGGTAAGGGTAAGGGTAAGGGTAAGGGTAAGGGTAAAGGTAAGGGTAAGCCTAAGGGTAAAAGCAAGGGTAAGGGTAAGGGTAAGGGTAAGGGTAAGAGTAAGGGTAAGGGTAAGGGTAAGGGTAAGCTTGAGGGTAAAAGCAAGGGTAAGGGTAAGGGTAAGGATAAGGGTAAGCCTAAGGGTAAAAGCAAGGGTAAGGGTAAGGGTAAGGGTAAGGGTAAGGGTAAGGGTAAGCTTAAGGGTAAAAGCAAGGGTAAGGGTAAGGGTAAGGGTAAGGGTAAGGGTAAGGGTAAGCTTAAGGGTAAAAGCAAGGGTGAGGGTAAGGGTAAGGGTAAGGGTAAGGGTAAGGGTAAGGGTAAGGGTAAGGGTAAGCTTAAGGGTAAAAGCAAGGGTAAGGGTAAGGGTAAGGGTAAGGGTAAGGGTAAGGGTAAGGGTAAGGGTAAGCTTAAAGGTAAAAGCAAGGGTAAGGGTAAGGGTAAGGGTAGGGGTAAGGGTAAAGGTAAGGGTAAGCCTAAGGGTAAAAGCAAGGGTGAGGGTAAGGGTAAGGGTAAGGGTAAGGGTTAGGGTAAGGGTAAGGGTAAGGGTAAGGGTAAGGGTAAGGGTAAGGGTAAGGGTAAGGGTAAGGGTAAGGGTAAGGGTAAGGGTGAGGGTAAGGGTAAGGGTAAGGGTAAGCTTAAGGGTAAAAGCAAGGGTAAGGGTAAGGGAAAGGGTAAGGGTAAGCCTAAGGGTAAAAGCAAGGGTAAGGGTAAGGGTAAGGGTAAGGGTAAGCTTAAGGGTAAAAGCAAGAGTAAGGGTAAGGGTAAGGGTAAGGGTAAGGGTAAGGGTAAGCTTAAGGGTAAAAGCAAGGGTAAGGGTAAAGGTAAGGGTAAGGGTAAGGGTAAGGGTAAGGGTAAGGGTAAGGGTAAGGGTAAGGGTAAAGGTAAGGGTAAGCCTAAGGGTAAAAGCAAGGGTAAGGGTAAGGGTAAGGGTAAGGGTAAGGTTAAGGGTAAGGGTAAGGGTAAGCTTAAGGGTAAAAGCAAGGGTAAGGGTAAGGGTTAGGGTAAGGGTAAGGGTAAGGGTAAGGGTAAGGGTAAGCTTAAGGGTAAGGGTAAGGGTAAGGGTAAGGGTAAGCTTAAGGGTAAAAGCAAGGGTAAGGGTAAGGGTAAGGGTAAGGGTAAGCTTAAGGGTAAAAGCAAGGGTAAGGGTAAGGGTAAGGGTAAGGGTAAGGGTAAGGGTAAGGGTAAGGGTAAGGGTAAGGGTAAGGGTAAGGGTAAGGGTAAGGGTAAGCTTAAGGGTAAGGGTAAGGGTAAGGGTAAGGGTAAGCTTAAGGGTAAAAGCAAGGGTAAGGGTAAGGGTAAGGGTAAGGGTAAGGGTAAGGGTAAGCTTAAGGGTAAGGGTAAGGGTAAGGGTAAGGGTAAGCTTAAGGGTAAAAGCAAGGGTAAGGGTAAGGGTGAGGGTAAGGGTAAGGGTAAGGGTAAGGGTAAGCTTAAGGGTAAGGGTAAGGGTAAGGGTAAGGGTAAGCTTAAGGGTAAACGCAAGGGTAAGGGTAAGGGTAAGGGTAAGGGTAAGGGTAAGGGTAAGGGTAAGGGTAAGGGTAAGGGTAAGGGTAAGGGTAAGGGAAAGCTTAAGGGTAAGGGTAAGGGTAAGGGTAAGGGTAAGCTTAAGGGTAAAAGCAAGGGTAAGGGTAAGGGTAAGGTTAAGGGTAAGGGTAAGGGTAAGCTTAAGGGTAAAAGCAAGGGTAAGGGTAAGGGTAAGGGTAAGGGTAAGGGTAAGGGTAAGGGTAAGGGTAAGGGTAAGGGTAAGGGTAAGGGTAAGGGTAAGCTTAAGGGTAAGGGTAAGGGTAAGGGTAAGGGTAAGCTTAAGGGTAAAAGCAAGGGTAAGGGTAAGGGTAAGGGTAAGGGTAAGGGTAAGGGTAAAGGTAAGGGTAAGCCTAAGGGTAAAAGCAAGGATAAGGGTAAGGGTAAGGGTAAGGGTAAGGGTAAGGGTAAGGGTAAGGGTAAGGGTAAGGGTAAGCTTAAGGGTAAAAGCAAGGGTAAGGGTAAGGGTAAGGGTAAGGGTAAGGGTAAGGGTAAGGGTAAGGGTAAGGGTAAGGGTAAGGGTAAGGGTAAGGGTAAGGGTAAGGGTAAGGGTAAGGGTAGGGGTAAGGGTAAGGGTAAGGGTAAGGGTAAGGGTAAGGGTAAGGGTAAGAGTAAGCTTAAGGGTAAGGGTAAGGGTAAGGGTAAGCTTAAGGGTAAAAGCAAGGGTTAGGGTAAGGGTAAGGGTAAGGGTAAGGGTTAGGGTAAGGGTAAAGGTAAGGGTAAGCCTAAGGGTAAAAGCAAGGGTAAGGGTAAGGGTAAGGGTAAGGGTAAGGGTAAGGGTAAGGGTAAGGGTAAGGGTAAGGGTAAGGGTAAGGGTAAGGGTAAGAGTAAGGGTAAGGGTAAGGGTAAGCTTAAGGGTAAAAGCAAGGGTAAGGGTAAGGGTAAGGGTAAGGGTAAGGGTAAGCCTAAGGGTAAAAGCAAGGGTAAGGGTAAGGGTAAGGGTAAGGGTAAGGGTAAGCTTAAGGGTAAAAGCAAGGGTAAGGGTAAGGGTAAGGGTAAGGGTAAGGGTAAGCTTAAGGGTAAAAGCAAGGGTAAGGGTAAGGGTAAGGGTAAGGGTAAGGGTAAGTGTAAAGGTAAGGGTAAGCCTAAGGGTAAAAGCAAGGGTAAGGGTAAGGGTAAGGGTAAGGGTAAGGGTAAGGGTAAGGGTAAGGGTAAGCTTAAGGGTAAAAGCAAGGGTAAGGGTAAGGGTAAGGGTAAGGGTAAGGGTAAGGGTAAGGGTAAGGGTAAGGGTAAGGGTAAGGGTAAGCTTAAGGGTAAAAGCAAGGGTAAGGGTAAGGGTAAGGGTAAGGGTAAGGGTAAGGGTAAGGGTAAGGGTAAGGGTAAGGGTAAGGGTAAGGGTAAGGGTAAGGGTAAAGGTAAGGGTAAGGGTAAGGGTAAAAGTAAGGGTAAGCTTAAGGGTAAAAGCAAGGGTAAGGGTTAGGGTAAGGGTAAGGGTAAGGGTAAGGGTAAGGGTAAGCTTAAGGGTAAAAGCAAGGGTAAGGGTAAGGGTAAGGGTAAGGGTAAGGGTAAGGGTAAGCTTAAGGGTAAAAGCAAGGGTAAGGGTAAGGGTAAGGGTAAGGGTAAGGGTAAGGGTAAGCTTAAGGGTAAAAGCAAGGGTAAGGGTAAGGGTAAGGGTAAGGGTAAGGGTAAGGGTTAGGGTAAGGGTAAAGGTAAGGGTAAGCCTAAGGGTAAAAGCAAGGGTAAGGGTAAGGGTAAGGGTAAGGGTAAGGGTAACGGTAAGGGTAAGGGTAAGGGTGAGGGTAAGAGTAAGGGTAAGGGTAAGGGTAAGCTTAAGGGTAAAAGCAAGGGTAAGGGTAAGGGTAAGGGTAAGGGTAAGCCTAAGGGTAAAAGCAAGGGTAAGGGTAAGGGTAAGGGTAAGGGTAAGGGTAAGCTTAAGGGTAAAAGCAAGGGTAAGGGTAAGGGTAAGGGTAAGGGTAAGGGTAAGGGTAAGCTTAAGGGTAAAAGCAAGGGTAAGGATAAGGGTAAGGGTAAGGGTAAGGGTAAGGGTAAGGGTAAGGGTAAGAGTAAGGGTAAAGGTAAGGGTAAGCCTAAGGGTAAAAGCAAGGGTAAGGGTAAGGGTAAGGGTAAGGGTAAGGGTAAGCTTAAGGGTAAAAGCAAGGGTAAGGGTAAGGGAAAGGGTAAGGGTAAGGGTAAGGGTAAGGGTAAGGGTAAGGGTAAGGGTAAGGGTAAGGGTAAGGGTAAGGGTAAGCTTAAGGGTAAAAGCAAGGGTAAGGGTAAGGGTAAGGGTAAGGGTAAGGGTAAGGGTAAGGGTAAGGGTAAGGGTAAGGGTAAGGGTAAGGGTAAGGGTAAGGGTAAGGGTAAGGGTAAGGGTAAGGGTAAGGGTAAGGGTAAGGGTAAGGGTAAGGGTAAGGGTAAGGGTAAGGGTAAGGGTAAGGGTAAGGGTAAGGGTAAGGGTAAGCTTAAGGGTAGAAGCAAGGGTAAGGGTAAGGGTAAGGGTAAGGGTCAGGGTAAGGGTAAGGGTAAGGGTAAGGGTAAGGGTAAGGGTAAGGGTAAGGGTAAAGGTAAGGGTAAGGGTAAGGGTAAGGGTAAGGGTAAGCTTAAGGGTAAAAGCAAGGGTAAGGGTTAGGGTAAGGGTAAGGGTAAGGGTAAGGGTAAGGGTAAGCTTAAGGGTAAAAGCAAGGGTAAGGGTAAGGGTAAGGGTAAGGGTAAGGGTAAGGGTAAGGGTAAGGGTAAGGGTAAGGGTAAGGGTAAGGGTAAGCTTAAGGGTAAAAGCAAGGGTAAGGGTAAGGGTAAGGGTAAGGGTAAGGGTAAGGGTAAGCTTAAGGGTAAAAGCAAGGGTAAGGGTAAGGGTAAGGGTAAGGGTAAGGGTAAGGGTTAGGGTAAGGGTAAAGGTAAGGGTAAGCCTAAGGGTAAAAGCAAGGGTAAGGGTAAGGGTAAGGGTAAGGGTAAGGGTAAGGGTAAGGGTAAGGGTAAGGGTAAGAGTAAGGGTAAGGGTAAGGGTAAGCTTAAGGGTAAAAGCAAGGGTAAGGGTAAGGGTAAGGGTAAGGGTAAGCTTAAGGGTAAAAGCAAGGGTAAGGGTAAGGGTAAGGGTAAGGGTAAGGGTAAGCTTAAGGGTAAAAGCAAGGGTAAGGGTAAGGGTAAGGGTAAGGGTAAGGGTAAGGGTAAGCTTAAGGGTAAAAGCAAGGGTAAGGATAAGGGTAAGGGTAAGGGTAAGGGTAAGGGTAAGGGTAAGGGTAAGGGTAAAGGTAAGGGTAAGCCTAAGGGTAAAAGCAAGGGTAAGGGTAAGGGTAAGGGTAAGGGTAAGGGTAAGCTTAAGGGTAAAAGCAAGGGTAAGGGTAAGGGTAAGGGTAAGGGTAAGTGTAAGGGTAAGGGTAAGGGTAAGGGTAAGGGTAAGGGTAAGCTTAAGGGTAAAAGCAAGGGTAAGGGTAAGGGTAAGGGTAAGGGTAAGGGTAAGGGTAAGGTTAAGGGTAAGGGTAAGGGTAAGGGTAAGGGTAAGGGTAAGGGTAAGGGTAAGGGTAAGGGTAAGCTAAAGGGTAAAAGCAAGGGTAAGGGTTAGGGTAAGGGTAAGGGTAAGGGTAAGGGTAAGGGTAAGCTTAAGGTTAAAAGCAAGGGTAAGGGTAAGGGTAAGGGTAAGGGTAAGGGTAAGGGTAAGGGTAAGGGTAAGGGTAAAGGTAAGGGTAAGCCTAAGGGTAAAAGCAAGGGTAAGGGTAAGGGTAAGGGTAAGGGTAAGGGTAAGGGTAAGGGTAAGGGTAAGGGTAAGGGTAAGGGTAAGGGTAAGGGTAAGGGTAAGCTTAAGGGTATAAGCAAGGGTAAGGGTAAGGGTAAGGGTGAGGGTAAGGGTAAGGGTAAGGGTAAGGGTAAGGGTAAGGGTAAGGGTAAGCTTAAGGGTATAAGCAAGGGTAAGGGTAAGGGTAAGGGTAAGGGTAAGGGTAAGGGTAAGGGTAAGCTTAAGGGTAAAAGCAAGGGTAAGGGTAAGGGTAAGGGTAAGGGTAAGGGTAAGGGTAAGGGTAAGGGTAAGGGTAAGGGTAAGGGTAAGGGTAAGGGTAAAGGTAAGGGTAAGCCTAAGGGTAAAAGCAAGGGTAAGGGTAAGGGTAAGGGTAAGGGTAAGGGTAAGGGTAAGGGTAAGGGTAAGGGTAAGGGTAAGGGTAAGTGTAAGGGTAAGCTTAAGGGTAAAAGCAAGGGTAAGGGTAAGAGTAAGGGTAAGGGTAAGCCTAAGGGTAAAAGCAAGGGTAAGGGTAAGGGTAAGGGTAAGGGTAAGCTTAAGGGTAAGAGCAAGGGTAAGGGTAAGGGTAAGGGTAAGGGTAAGGGTAAGGGTAAGGGTAAGGGTAAGGGTAAGGGTAAAGGTAAGGGTAAGCCTAAGGGTAAAAGCAAGGGTAAGGGTAAGGGTAAGGGTGAGGGTAAGGGTAAGGGTAAGGGTAAGGGTAAGGGTAAGGGTAAGGGTAAGGGTAAGGGTAAGGGTAAGCTTAAGGGTAAAAGCAAGGGTAAGGGTAAGGGTAAGGGTAAGGGTAAGGGTAAGGGTAAGGGTAAGCTTAAGGGTAAAAGCAAGGGTAAGGGTAAGGGTAAGGGTAAGGGTAAGGGTAAGGGTAAGGGTAAGGGTAAGGGTAAGCTTAAGGGTAAAAGCAAGGGTAAGGGTAAGGGTAAGGGTAAGGGTAAGCTTAAGGGTAAAAGCAAGGGTAAGGGTAAGGGTAAGGGTAAGGGTAAGGGTAAGGGTAAGGATAAAGGTAAGGGTAAGCCTAAGGGTAAAAGCAAGGGTAAGGGTAAGGGTAAGGGTAAGGGTAAGGGTAAGGGTAAGGGTAAGGGTAAGGGTAAGGGTAAGGGTAAGGGTAAGGGTAAGGGTAAGCTTAAGGGTAAAAGCAAGGGTGAGGGTAAGGGTAAGGGTAAGGGTAAGGGTAAGGGTAAGGGTAAGGGTAAGGGTAAGGGTAAGGGTAAGGGTAAGGGTAAGGGTAAGGTTAAGGGTAAGGGTAAGGGTAAGGGTAAGGGTAAGGGTAAGCCTAAGGGTAAAAGCAAGGGTAAGGGTAAGGGTAAGGGTAAGGGTAAGGGTAAGCTTAAGGGTAAAAGCAAGGGTAAGGGTAAGGGTGAGGGTAAGGGTAAGGGTAAGGGTAAGGTAAAGGGTAAAAGCAAGGGTAAGGGTAAGGGTAAGGGTAAGGGTAAGGGTAAGGGTAAGGGTAAGGGTAAGGGTAAGGGTAAGGGTAAAGGTAAGGGTAAGCCTAAGGGTAAAAGCAAGGGTATGGGTAAGGGTAAGGGTAAGGGTAAGGGTAAGGGTAAGGGTAAGGGTAAGGGTAAGGGTAAGGGTAAGGGTAAGGGTAAGGGTAAGGGTAAGGGTAAGGGTAAGCTTAAGGGTAAAAGCAAGGGTAAGGGTAAGGGAAAGGGAAAGGGTAAGGGTAAGGGTAAGGGTAAGGGTAAGGGTAAGGGTAAGGGTAAGGGTAAGCTTAAGGGTAAAAGCAAGGGTAAGGGTAAGGGTAAGAGTAAGGGTAAGGGTAAGGGTATGGGTAAGGGTAAGGGTAAGGGTAAGGGTAAGGGTAAGGGTAAGGGTAAGGGTAAGCTTAAGGGTAAAAGCAAGGGTTAGGGTAAGGGTAAGGGTAAGGGTAAGGGTAAGGGTAAGGGTAAGGGTAAGGGTAAGGGTAAGGGTAAGGGTAAGGGTAAGGGTAAGCTTAAGGGTAAAAGCAAGGGTAAGGGTAAGGGTAAGGGTAAGGGTAAGGGTGAGCCTAAGGGTAAAAGCAAGGGTAAGGGTAAGGGTAAAAGCAAGGGTAAGGGTAAGGGTAAGGGTAAGGGTAAGGGTAAGGGTAAGGGTAAGGGTAAGGGTAAGGGTAAGGGTAAGCTTAAGTGTAAAAGCAAGGGTAAGGGTAAGGGTAAGGGTAAGGGTAAGGGTAAGTGTAAGCTTAAGGGTAAAAGCAAGGGTAAGGGTAAGGGTAAGGGTAAAGGTAAGGGTAAGCCTTAGGGTAAAAGCAAGGGTAAGGGTAAGGGTAAGGGTAAGGGTAAGGGTAAGGGTAAGGGTAAGGGTAAGGGTAAGGGTAAGGGTAAGGGTAAGGGTAAGGGTAAGCTTAAGGGTAAAAGCAAGGGTAAGGGTAAGGGTAAGGTTAAGGGTAAGGGTAAGGGTAAGGGTAAGGGTAAGGGTAAGGGTAAGGGTAAGGGTAAGGGTGAGCTTAAGGGTAAAAGCAAGGGTAAGGGTAAGGGTAAGGGTAAGGGTAAGGGTAAGGGTAAGGGTAAGGGTAAGGGTAAGGGTAAGGGTAAGCTTAAGGGTAAAAGCAAGGGTAAGGGTTAGGGTAAGGGTAAGGGTAAGGGTAAGGGTAAGCTTGAGGGTAAAAGCAAGGGTAAGTGTTAGGGTAAGGGTAAGGGTAAAGGTAAGGGTAAGCCTAAGGGTAAAAGCAAGGGTAAGGGTAAGGGTAAGGGTAAGGGTAAGGGTAAGGGTAAGGGTCAGGGTAAGGGTAAGGGTAAGGGTAAGCTTAAGGGTATAAGCAAGGGTAAGGGTAAGGGTAAGGTTGAGGGTAAGAGTAAGGGTAAGGGTAAGCTTAAGGGTAAAAGCAAGGGTAAGGGTAAGCTTACCCTTACCCTTACCCATACCCTTACTCTTACCATTACCCTTACCCTTGCTTTTACCCTTAAGCTTACCCTTACCCTTACCCTTACCCTTACCCTTACCCTTGCTTTAACCCTAAGGCTTACCCTTACCCTTACCCTTACCCTTGCTTTTACCCTTAAGCTTACCCTTACCCTTACCCTTACCCTTACTCTTACCCTTACCCTTACCCTTACCCTTACCCTTACCCTTGCTTTTACCCTTAGGCTTACCCTTACCTTCACCCTTACCCTTACCCTTACCCTTACCCTTACCCTTACCCTTACCCTTACCCTTACCCTTACCCTTACCCTTACCCTTACCCTTGCTTTTACCCTTAAGCTTACCCTTACCCTTACCCTTACCCTTACCCTTACCCTTGCTTTTATCCTTAAGCTTACCCTTACCCTTACCCTTACCCTTACCCTTACCCTTACCCTTACCCTTACCCTTACCCTTACCCTTACCCTTACCCTTACCCTTACCCTTACCCTTACCCTTGCTTTTACCCTTAAGCTTACCCTTACCCTTACCCTTACCCTTACCCTTAAGCTTACCCTTACCCTTACCCTTACCCTTACCCTTGCTTTTACCCTTAAGCTTACCCTTACCCTTACCCTTACCCTTACCCTTGCTTTTACCCTTACCCTTATCCTTACCCTTAAGCTTACCCTTACCCTTACCCTTACCCTTACCCTTACCCTTACCCTTACCCTTACCCTTACCCTTGCTTTTACCCTTAAGCTTACCCTTACCCTTACCCTTACCCTTACCCTTACCCTTACCCTTGCTTTTACCCTTAGGCTTACCCTTACCTTTACCCTTACCCTTACCCTTACCCTTACCCTTACCCTTACCCTTACCCTTACCCTTACCCTTGCTTTTACCCTTAAGCTTACCCTTACCCTTACCCTTACCCTTACCCTTACCCTTACCCTCACCCTTACCCTTACCCTCACCCTTGCTTTTACCCTTAAGCTTACCCTTACCCTTACCCTTACCCTTACCCTTACCCTTACCCTTACCCTTACCCTTACCCTTACCCTTACCCTTACCCTTACCCTTACCCTTACCCTTACCCTTACCCTTACCCTTACCCTTGCTTTTACCCTTAAGCTTACCCTTACCCTTACCCTTACCCTTACCCTTACCCTTACCCTTACCCTTACCCTTACCCTTACCCTTACCCTTACCCTTACCCTTACCCTTACCCTTACCCTTACCCTTACCCTTACCCTTACCCTTGCTTTTACCCTTAGGCTTACCCTTACCTTTACCCTTACCCTTACCCTTACCCTTACCCTTACCCTTACCCTTACCCTTGCTTTTACCCTTAAGCATACCCTTACCCTTACCCTTACCCTTACCCTTACCCTTGCTTTTACCCTTAAGCTTACCCTTACCCTTACCCTTACCCTTACCCTTACCCTTGCTTTTACCCTTAGGCTTACCCTTACCCTTACCCTTACCCTTACCCTTAAGCTTACCCTTACCCTTACCCTTACCCTTACCCTTACCCTTACCCTTACCCTTACCCTTACCCTTACCCTTGCTTTTACCCTTAAGCTTACCCTTACCCTTACCCTTACACTTACCCTTACCCTTACCCTTACCCTTACCCTTACCCTTACCCTAACCCTTACCCTTACCCTTACCCTTACCCTTACCCTTACCCTTTCCCTTGCTTTAACCCTTAAGCTTACCCTTACCCTCACCCTTACCCTTACCCTTACCCTTGCTTTTACCCTTAGGCTTACCCTTACCTTTACCCTTACCCTTACCCTTACCCTTACCCTTAAGCTTACCCTTACCCTTACCCTTACCCTTACCCTTACCCTTACCCTTACCCTTACCCTTACCCTTACCCTTGCTTTTACCCTTAAGCTTACCCTTACCCTTACCCTTACACTTACCCTTACCCTTACCCTTACCCTTACCCTTACCCTTACCCTTACCCTTACCCTTACCCTTACCCTTACCCTTACCCTAACCCTTACCCTTACCCTTGCTTTTACCCTTAGGCTTACCCTTACCTTTACCCTTACCCTTACCCTTACCCTTACCCTTACCCTTACCCTTACCCTTACCCTTACCCTTACCCTTACCCTTACCCTTACCCTTGCTTTTACCCTTAAGCTTACCCTTACTTTTACCCTTACCCTTACCCTTACCCTTACCCTTACCCTTACCCTTGCTTTTACCCTCAAGCTTACCCTTACCCTTACCCTTACCCTTACCCTCACCCTTACCCTTACCCTTACCCTTGCTTTTACCCTTAAGCTTACCCTTACACTTACCCTTACCCTTACCCTTACCCTTACCCTTACCCTTACCCTTACCCTTACCCTTGCTTTTACCCTTAAGCTTACCCTTACCCTTACCCTTACCCTTACCCTTACCCTTACCCTTACCCTTACCCTTACCCTTACCCTTACCCTTACCCTTACCCTTACCCTTACCCTTACCCTTACCCTTACCCTTACCCTTACCCTTACCCTTGATTTACCCTTAGGCTTACCCTTACCTTTACCCTTACCCTTACCCTTACCCTTACCCTTACCCTTTCCCTTGCTTTAACCCTTAAGCTTACCCTTACCCTCACCCTTACCCTTACCCTTACCCTTGCTTTTACCCTTAAGCTTACCCTTACCCTTACCCTTACCCTTACCCTTACCCTTGTTTTACCCTTAGGCTTACCCTTACCCTTACCCTTACCCTTACCCTTGCTTTTACCCTTAAGCTTACCCTTACCCTTACCCTTACCCTTACCCTTACCCTTACCCTTACCCTTACCCTTACCCTTACCCTTACCCTTACCTTTACCCTTACCCTTGCTTTTACCCTTAGGCTTACCCTAACCTTTACCCTTACCCTTACCCTTACCCTTACCCTTACCCTTACCCTTACCCTTACCCTTACCCTTACCCTTACCCTTGCTTTCACCCTTAAGCTTACCCTTACCCTTACCCTTACCCTTACCCTTGCTTTTACCCTTAAGCTTACCCTTACCCTTACCCTTACCCTCACCCTTACCCTTACCCTTACCCTTGCTTATACCCTTAAGCTTACCCTTACCCTTACCCTTACCCTTACCCTTACCCTTACCCTTACCCTTACCCTTACCCTTACCCTTACCCTTACCCTTACCCTTACCCTTACCCTTACCCTTACCCTTGCTTTTACCCTTAGGCTTACCCTTACCTTTACCCTTACCCATACCCTTACCCTTACCCTTGCTTTTACCCTCAAGCTTACCCTTACCCTTACCCTTACCCTTACCCTTACCCTAACCCTTACCCTTGCTTTTACCCTTAAGCTTACCCTTACCCTTACCCTTACCCTTACCCTTGCCCTTACCCTTACCCTTACCCTTACCCTTACCCTTGCTTTTACCCTTAAGCTTACCCTTACCCTTACCCTTACCCTTACCCTTACCCTTACCCTTACCCTTACCCTTGCTTTTACCCTTAAGCTTACCCTTACCCTTACCCTTACCCTTACCCTTACCCTTACCCTTGCTTTTACCCTAAGGCTTACCCTTACCTTTACCCTTACCCTTACCCTTACCCTTGCTTTTACCCTTAAGCTTACACTTACCCTAACCCTTACCCTTACCCTTACCCTTACCCTTGCTTTTACCCTTAAGCTTACCCTTACCCTTACCCTTACCCTTACCCTTACCCTTACCCTTACCCTTAACTTTACCCTTACCCTTACCCTTACCCTTACCCTTACCCTTGCTTTTACCCTTACCCTTACCCTTGCTTTTACCCTTAGGCTTACCCTTACCCTTACCCTTACCCTTACCCTTACCCTTACCCTTGCTTTTACCCTTAAGCTTACCCTTACCCTTACCCTTACCCTTACCCTTACCCTTACCCTTACCCTTACCCTTACCCTTACCCTTACCCTTGCTTTTACCCTTAAGCTTACCCTTACCCTTACCCTTACCCTTACCCTTACCCTTACCCTTACCCTTACCCTTACCCTTACCCTTACCCTTACCCTTACCCTTACACTTGCTTTTACCCTTAAGCTTACCCTTACCCTTACCCTTACCCTTACCCTTACCCTTACCCTTACCCTTACCCTTGCTTTTACCCTTAAGCTTACCCTTACCCTTACCCTTACCCTTACCCATACCCTTGCTTTTACCCTTAGGCTTACCCTTACCTTTACCCTTACCCTTACCCTTACCCTTACCCTTACCCTTACCCTTACCCTTGCTTTTACCCTTTAGCTTACCCTTACCCTTACTCTTACCCTTACCCTTACCCTTACCCTTGCTTTTACCCTTAAGCTTACCCTTACCCTTACCCTTACCCTTACCCTTACCCTTACCCTTACCCTTGCTTTTACCCTTAGGCTTACCCTTAACCTTACCCTTACCCTTACCCTTACCCTTACCCTTACCCTTACCCTTACCCTTACCCTTACCCTTACCCTTACCCTTACCCTTACCCTTACCCTCACCCTTGCTTTAACCCTTAAGCTTACCCTTACCCTTACCCTTACCCTTACCCTTACCCTTACCCTTACCCTTACCCTTACCCTTACCCTTACCCTTACCCTTACCCTTACCCTTACCCTTACCCTTACCCTAACCTTACCCTTACCCTTACCTACCCATGCTTTTACCCTTAGGCTTACCCTTACCTTTACCCTTACCCTTACCCTTACCCTTACCCTTACCCTTACCCTTACCTTACCCTTACCCTTGCTTTTACCCTTAAGCTTACCCTTACCCTTACCCTTACCCTTACCCTTGCTTTTACCCTTGAGTTTACCCTTACCCTTACCCTTACCCTTACCCTTACCCTTACCCTTACCCTTACCCTTACCCTTACCCTTGCTTTTACCCTTAAGCTTACCCTTACCCTTACCCTTACCCTTACCCTTACCCTTACCCTTACCCTTGCTTTTACCCTTAAGCTTACCCTTACCCTTACCCTTACCCTTACCCTTACCCTTACCCTTACCCTTACCCTTACCCTTACCCTTACCCTTACCCTTACCCTTACCCTTACCCTTACCCTTACCCTTACCCTTACCCTTACCCTTACCCTTACCCTTGCTTTTACCCTTAGGCTTACCCTTACCTTTACCCTTACCCTTACCCTTACCCTTACCCTTACCCTTACCCTTGCTTTTACCCTTAAGCTTACCCTTACCCTTACCCTTACCCTTACCCTTACCCTTACCCTTGCTTTTACCCTTAAGCTTACCCTTACCCTTACCCTTACCCTTACCCTTACCCTTGCTTTTACCCTTAGGCTTACCCTTACCCTTACCCTTACCCTTACCCTTGCTTTTACCCTTAAGCTTACCCTTACACTTACCCTTACCCTTACCCTTACCCTTACCCTTACCCTTACCCTTACCCTTACCCTTACCCTTACCCTTGCTTTTACCCTTAGGCTTACCCTTACCTTTACCCTTACCCTTACCCTTACCCTTACCCTTACCCTTACCCTTACCCTTACCCTTACCCTTACCCTTACCCTTACCCTTACCCTTACCTTACCCTTACCCTTGCTTTTACCCTTAAGCTTACCCTTACCCTTACTCTTACCCTTACCCTTACCCTTACCCTTACCCTTACCCTTGCTTTTACCCTTAAGCTTACCCTTACCCTTACCCTTACCCTTACCCTTACCCTCACCCTTACCCTTACCCTTACCCTTGCTTATACCCTTAAGCTTACCCTTACCCTTACCCTTACCCTTACCCTTACCCTTACCCTTACCCTTACCCTTACCCTTACCCTTACCCTTACCCTTACCCTTACCCTTACCCTTACCCTTGCTTTTACCCTTAGGCTTACCCTTACCTTTACCCTTACCCTTACCCTTACCCTTACCCTTACCCTTACCCTTACCCCTTACCCTTGCTTTTACCCTTAAGCTTACCCTTACCCTTACCCTTACCCTTACCCTTACCCTTACCCTAACCCTTACCCTTGCTTTACCCTTTAGCTTACCCTTACCCTTACCCTTACCCTTACCCTTACCCTTACCCTTACCCTTACCCTTACCCTTACCCTTACCCTTACCCTTACCCTTACCCTTACCCTTACCCTTACCCTTACCCTTACCCTTACCCTTACCCTTACCCTTGCTTTTACCCTTAAGCTTACCTTACCCTTACCCTTACCCTTACCCTTACCCTTACCCTTACCCTTGCTTTTACCCTTAAGCTTACCCTTACCCTTACCCTTACCCTTACCCTTACCCTTACCCTTACCCTTGCTTTTACCCTTAGGCTTAACCTTACCTTTACCCTTACCCTTACCCTTACCCTTACCCTTACACTTACCCTTACCCTTACCCTTACCCTTACCCTTACCCTTACCCTTACCCTTGCTTTTACCCTAAGCTTACCCTTACCCTTACCCTTACCCTTACTCTTACCCTTACCCTTGCTTTTACCCTCAAGCTTACCCTTACCCTTACCCTTACCCTTACCCTTGCTTTTACCCTTAGGCTTACCCTTACCCTTACCCTTGCTTTTACCCTTAAGCTTACCCTTACCCTTACCCTTACTCTTACCCTTACCCTTACCCTTACCCTTACCCTTACCCTTACCCTTACCCTTACCCTTACCCTTACCCTTACCCTTACCCTTACCCTTGCTTTTACACTTAGGCTTACCCTTACCTTTACCCTTACCCTAACCCTTACCCTTACCCTTACCCTTACCCTTACCCTTGCTTTTACCCTTAAGCTTACCCTTACCCTTACCCTTACCCTTACCCTTACCCTTACCCTTACCCTTACCCTTGCTTTTACCCTTAAGCTTACCCTTACCCTTACCCTTACCCTTACCCTTACCCTTACCCTTACCCTTACCCTCCTTACCCTTACCCTTACCCTTACCCTTACCCTTGCTTTTACCTTAAGCTTACCCTTACCCTTACCCTTACCCTTACCCTAACCCTTACCCTTGCTTTTACCCTTAAGCTTACCCTTACCCTTACCCTTACCCTTACCCTTACCCTTACCCTTACCTTTACCTTTACCCTTACCCTTACCCTTACCCTTACCCTTACCCTTACCCTTACCCTTACCCTTACCCTTGCTTTTACCCTTAAGCTTACCTTACCCTTACCCTTACCCTTAACTTTACCCTTACCCTTACCCTTACCCTTACCCTTACCCTTGCTTTTACCCTAAGCTTACCCTTACCCTTACCCTTACCCTTACCCTTACCCTTACCCTTGCTTTTACCCTTAGGCTTACCCTTACCTTTACCCTTACCCTTACCCTTACCCTTACCCTTACCCTTACCCTTACCGTTGCTTTTACCCTTAAGCTTACCCTTACCCTTACCCTTACCCTTACCCTTACCTTACCCTTGCTTTTACCCTTAAGCTTACCCTTACCCTTACCCTTACCCTTACCCTTACCCTTGCTTTTACCCTTAGGCTTACCCTTACCCTTACCCTTACCCTTACCCTTGCTTTTACCCTTAAGCTTACCCTTACCCTTACCCTTACTCTTACCCTTACCCTTACCCTTACCCTTACCCTTACCCTTACCCTTACCCTTACCCTTACTCTTGCTTTTACCCTTAGGCTTATCCTTACCTTTACCCTTACCCTAACCCTTACCCTTACCCTTACCCTTACCCTTACCCTTGCTTTTACCCTTAAGCTTACCCTTACCCTTACCCTTACCCTTACCCTTACCCTTACACTTACCCTTGCTTTTACCCTTAAGCTTACCCTTACCCTTACCCTTACCCTTACCCTTACCCTTACCCTTACCCTTACCCTTACCCTTACCCTTACCCTTACCCTTACCCTTACCCTTACCCTTACCCTTACCCTTACCCTTACCCTTACCCTTGCTTTTACACTTAAGCTTACCCTTACCCTTACCCTTACCCTTACCCTTACCCTTACCCTTACCCTTACCCTTACCCTTACCCTTACCCTTACCCTTATCCTTGCTTTTACCCTTAGGCTTACCCTTACCTTTACCCTTACCCTTACCCTTACCCTTACCCTTACCCTTAAGCTTACCCTTACCCTTACCCTTACCCTTACCCTTAAGCTTACCCTTACCCTTACCCTTACCCTTACCCTTACCCTTACCCTTACCCTTACCCTTACCCTTACCCTTACCCTTACCCTTACCCTTACCCTTACCCTTACCCTTGCTTTTACCCTTAAGCTTACCCTTACCCTTACCCTTACCCTTACCCTTACCCTTGCTTTTACCCTTAAGCTTACCCTTACCCTTACCCTTACCCTTACCCTTAAGCTTTCCCTTACCCTTACCCTTACCCTTACCCTTACCCTTACCCTTACCCTTACCCTTACCCTTACCCTTACCCTTACCCTTACCCTTACCCTTACCCTTACCCTTGCTTTTACCCTTAAGCTTACCCTTACCCTTACCCTTACCCTTACCCTTAAGCTTACCCTTGCTTTTACCCTTAGGCTTACCCTTACCTTTACCCTTACCCTTACCCTTACCCTTACCCTTACCCTTACCCTTACCCTTACCCTTACCCTTACTTTTACCCTTAAGCTTACCCTTACCCTTACCCTTACCCTTACCCTTACCCTTACCCTTACCCTTACTTTTACCCTTAAGCTTACCCTTACCCTTACCCTTACCCTTACCCTTACCCTTACCCTTACCCTTACCCTTACCCTTGCTTTTACCCTTAAGCTTACCCTTACCCTTACCCTTACCCTTACCCTTACCCTTAAACTTACCCTTACCCTTACCCTTACCCTTACCCTTACCCTTACCCTTACCCTTACCCTTGCTTTTACCCTTAAGCTTACCCTTACCCTTACCCTTACCCTTACCCTTACCCTTGCTTTTACCCTTAAGCTTACCCTTACCCTTACCCTTACCCTTACCCTTAAGCTTACCCTTACCCTTACCCTTACCCTTACCCTTACCCTTACCCTTACCCTTACCCTTACCCTTACCCTTACCCTTACCCTTACCCTTGCTTTAACCCTTAAGCTTACCCTTACCCTTACCCTTACCCTTACCCTTAAGCTTACCCTTACCCTTACCCTTACCCTTACCCTTACCCTTGCTTTTACCCTTAAGCTTACCCTTACCCTTACCCTTACCCTTACCCTTAAGCTTACCCTTACCCTTACCCTTACCCTTACCCTTACCCTTACCCTTACCCTTACCCTTGCTTTTACCCTTAAGCTTACCCTTACCCTTACCCTTACCCTTACCCTTAAGCTTACCCTTACCCTTACCCTTACCCTTACCCTTACCCTTACCCTTACCCTTACCCTTACCCTTACCCTTGCTTTTACCCTTAAGCTTACCCTTACCCTTACCCTTACCCTTACCCTTACCCTTGCTTTTACCCTTGAGCTTACCCTTACCCTTACCCTTACCCTTACCCTTAAGCTTACCCTTACCCTTACCCTTACCCTTACCCTTACCCTTACCCTTACCCTTACCCTTACCCTTGCTTTTACCCTTAAGCTTACCCTTACCTTTACCCTTACCCTTACCCTTACCCTTACCCTTACCCTTACCCATACCCTTACCCTTACCCTTACCCTTACCCTTGCTTTTACCCTTAAGCTTACCCTTACCCTTACCCTTTCCCTTACCCTTACCCTTACCCTTGCTTTTACCTTTAAGCTTACCCTTACCCTTATCCTTACCCTTACCCTTACCCTTGCTTTTACCCTTAGGCTTACCCTTACCCTTACCCTTACCCTTGCTTTTACCCTTAAGCTTACCCTTACCCTTACCCTTACCCTTACCCTTACCCTTACCCTTACCCTTACCCTTACCCTTACCCTTACCCTTACCCTTACCCTTACTCTTACCCTTACCCTTACCTTTACCCTTACCCTTACCCTTACCCTTACCCTTACCCTTACCCTTACCCTTACCCTTACCCTTACCCTTGCTTTTACCCTTAAGCTTACCCTTACCCTTACCCTTAACCTTACCCTTACCCTTACCCTTACCCTTACCCTTACCCTCACCCTTGCTTTTACCCTTAAGCTTACCCTTTCCCTTACCCTTACCCTTACCCTTACCCTTACCCTTACCCTTACCCTTACCCTTGCTTTTACCCTTAAGCTTACCCTTACCCTTACCCTTACCCTTACCCTTACCCTTGCTTTTACCCTTAGGCTTACCCTTACCCTTACCCTTACCCTTGCTTTTACCCTTAAGCTTACCCTTACCCTTACCCTTACCCTTACTCTTACCCTTACCCTTACCCTTAGCCTTACCCTTGCTTTTACCCTTAGGCTTACCCTTACCTTTACCCTTACCCTTACCCTTACCCTTACCCTTACCCTTACCCTTACCCTTACCCTTACCCTTACCCTTACCCTTACCCTTGCTTTTACCCTTAAGCTTACCCTTACCCTTACCCTTACCCTTACCCTTACCCTTACCCTTACCCTTACCCTTACCCTTACCCTTACCCTTACCCTTACCCTTACCCTTACCCTTGCTTTTATCCTTAAGCTTACCCCTACCCTTACCCTTACCCTTACCCTTACCCTTACCCTTACCCTTACCCTTACCCTTACCCTTACCCTTACCCTTACCCTTACCCTTACCCTTACCCTTACCCTTACCCTTGCTTTTACCCTTAAGCTTACCCTTACCCTTACCCTTACCCTTACCCTTAAGCTTACCCTTACCCTTACCCTTACCCTTACCCTTACCCTTGCTTTTACCCTTAAGCTTACCCTTACCCTTACCCTTACCCTTACCCTTACCCTTGCTTTTACCCTTACCCTTATCCTTACCCTTAAGCTTACCCTTACCCTTACCCTTACCCTTACCCTTACCCTTACCCTTACCCTTACCCTTACCCTTGCTTTTACCCTTAAGCTTACCCTTACCCTTACGCTTACCCTTACCCTTACCCTTACCCTTACCCTTGCTTTTACCCTTAGGCTTACCCTTACCTTTACCCTTACCCTTACCCTTACCCTTACCCTTACCCTTACCCTTACCCTTACCCTTGCTTTTACCCTTAAGCTTACCCTTACCCTTACCCTTACCCTTACCCTTACCCTTACCCTCACCCTTACCCTTACCCTCACCCTTGCTTTTACCCTTAAGCTTACCCTTACCCTTACCCTTACCCTTACCCTTACCCTTACCCTTACCCTTACCCTTACCCTTACCCTTACCCTTACCCTTACCCTTACCCTTACCCTTACCCTTACCCTTACCCTTACCCTTACCCTTACCCTTACCCTTACCCTTACCCTTGCTTTTACCCTTAAGCTTACCCTTACCCTTACCCTTACCCTCACCCTTACCCTTACCCTTACCCTTACCCTTACCCTTACCCTTACCCTTACCCTTACCCTTACCCTTACCCTTACCCTTACCCTTACCCTTACCCTTACCCTTACCCTTACCCTTACCCTTGCTTTTACCCTTAGGCTTACCCTTACCTTTACCCTTACCCTTACCCTTACCCTTACCCTTACCCTTGCTTTTACCCTTAAGCTTACCCTTACCCTTACCCTTACCCTTACCCTTACCCTTACTCTTGCTTTTACCCTTAAGCTTACCCTTACCCTTACCCTTACCCTTACCCTTACCCTTGCTTTTACCCTTAGGCTCACCCTTACCCTTACCCTTACCCTTACCCTTAAGCTTACCCTTACCCTTACCCTTACCCTTACCCTTACCCTTACCCTTACCCTTACCCTTACCCTTACCCTTACCCTTGCTTTTACCCTTAAGCTTACCCTTACCCTTACCCTTACACTTACCCTTACCCTTACCCTTACCCTTACCCTTACCCTTACCCTAACCCTTACCCTTACCCTTGCTTTTACCCTTAGGCTTACCCTTACCTTTACCCTTACCCTTACCCTTACCCTTAAGCTTACCCTTACCCTTACCCTTACCCTTACCCTTACCCTTACCCTTACCCTTACCCTTACCCTTACCCTTACCCTTGCTTTACCCTTAAGCTTACCCTTACCCTTACCCTTACACTTACCCTTACCCTTACCCTTACCCTTACCCTTACCCTTACCCTTACCCTTACCCTAACCCTTACCCTTACCCTTGCTTTTACCCTTAGGCTTACCCTTACCTTTACCCTTACCCTTACCTTTACCCTTACCCTTACCCGTACCCTTACCCTTACCCTTACCCTTACCCTTACCCTTGCTTTTACCCTTAAGCTTACCCTTACCCTTACCCTTACCCTTACCCTTACCCTTACCCTTACCCTTGCTTTTATCCTTAAGCTTACCCTTACCCTTACCCTTACCCTCACTATTACCCTTACCCTTACCCTTGCTTTTACCCTTAAGCTTACCCTTACCCTTACCCTTACCCTTACCCTTACCCTTACCCTTACCCTTACCCTTACCCTTACCCTTACCCTTACCCTTACCCTTGCTTTTACCCTTAAGCTTACCCTTACCCTTACCCTTACCCTCACCCTTACCCTTACCCTTACCCTTGCTTATACCCTTAAGCTTACCCTTACCCTTAACCTTACCCTTACCCTTACCCTTACCCTTACCCTTACCCTTACCCTTACCCTTACCCTTACCCTTACCCTTGCTTTTACCCTTAGGCTTACCCTTACCTTTACCCTTACCCATACCCTTACCCTTACCCTTGCTTTTACCCTCAAGCTTACCCTTACCCTTACCCTTACCCTTACCCTAACCCTTACCCTTGCTTTTACCCTTAAGCTTACCCTTACCCTTACCCTTACCCTTACCCTTGCCCTTACCCTTACCCTTACCCTTACCCTTACCCTTGCTTTTACCCTTAAGCTTACCCTTACCCTTACCCTTACCCTTACCCTTACCCTTACCCTTACCCTTACCCTTACCCTTGCTTTTACCCTTAAGCTTACCCTTACCCTTACCCTTACCCTTACCCTTACCCTTACCCTTACCCTTACCCTTGCTTTTACCCTAAGGCTTACCCTTACCTTTACCCTTACCCTTACCCTTGCTTTTACCCTTAAGCTTACACTTACCCTTACCCTTACCCTTACCCTTACCCTTACCCTTGCTTTTACCCTTAAGCTTACCCTTACCCTTACCCTTACCCTTACCCTTACCCTTACCCTTACCCTTACCTTTACCCTTACCCTTACCCTTACCCTTACCCTTGCTTTTACCCTTACCCTTACCCTTGCTTTTACCCTTAGGCTTACCCTTACCCTTACCCTTACCCTTACCCTTACCCTTACCCTTACCCTTACCCTTGCTTTTACCCTTAAGCTTACCCTTACCCTTACCCTTACCCTTACCCTTACCCTTACCCTTGCTTTTACCCTTAAGCTTACCCTTACCCTTACCCTTACCCTTACCCTTACCCTTACCCTTACCCTTACCCTTACCCTTACCCTTACCCTTACCCTTACCCTTACACTTACCCTTACCCTTACCCTTACCCTTACCCTTACCCTTGCTTTTACCCTTAAGCTTACCCTTACCCTTACCCTTACCCTTACCCTTACCCTTACCCTTACCCTTACCCTTACCCTTACCCTTGCTTTTACCCTTAAGCTTACCCTTACCCTTACCCTTACCCTTACCCTTACCCTTACCCTTACCCTTACCCTTACCCTTACCCTTACCCTTACCCTTACCCATACCTTTGCTTTTACCCTTAGGCTTACCCTTACCTTTACCCTTACCCTTACCCTTACCCTTACCCTTACCCTTACCCTTACCCTTACCCTTGCTTTTACCCTTAAGCTTACCCTTACCCTTACCCTTACCCTTACCCTTACCCTTACCCTTACCCTTGCTTTTACCCTTAAGCTTACCCTTACCCTTACCCTTACCCTTACCCTTACCCTTGCTTTTACCCTTAGGCTTATCCTTAACCTTACCCTTACCCTTACCCTTACCCTTACCCTTACCCTTACCCTTACCCTTACCCTTACCCTTACCCTTACCCTTACCCTCACCCTTGCTTTTACCCTTAAGCTTACCCTTACCCTTACCCTTACCCTTACCCTTACCCTTACCCTTACCCTTACCCTTACCCTTACCCTTACCCTTACCCATGCTTTTACCCTTAGGCTTACCCTTACCTTTACCCTTACCCTTACCCTTACCCTTACCCTTACCCTTACCCTTACCCTTGCTTTTACCCTTAAGCTTACCCTTACCCTTACCCTTACCCTTACCCTTGCTTTTACCCTTGAGCTTACCCTTACCCTTACCCTTACCCTTACCCTTACCCTTACCCTTACCCTTACCCTTGCTTTTACCCTTAAGCTTACCCTTACCCTTACCCTTACCCTTACCCTTACCCTTACCCTTACCCTTGCTTTTACCCTTAAGCTTACCCTTACCCTTACCCTTACCCTTACCCTTACCCTTACCCTTACCCTTACCCTTTCCCTTACCCTTACCCTTACCCTTACCCTTACCCTTACCCTTGCTTTTACCCTTAGGCTTACCCTTACCTTTACCCTTACCCTTACCCTTACCCTTACCCTTACCCTTACCCTTGCTTTTACCCTTAAGCTTACCCTTACCCTTACCCTTACCCTTACCCTTACCCTTACCCTTGCTTTTACCCTTAAGCTTACCCTTACCCTTACCCTTACCCTTACCCTTACCCTTGCTTTTACCCTTAGGCTTACCCTTACCCTTACCCTTACCCTTACCCTTGCTTTTACCCTTAAGCTTACCCTTACACTTACCCTTACCCTTACCCTTACCCTTACCCTTACCCTTACCCTTACCCTTACCCTTACCCTTACCCTTACCCTTGCTTTTACCCTTAGGCTTACCCTTACCTTTACCCTTACCCTTACCCTTACCCTTACCCTTACCCTTACCCTTACCCTTACCCTTACCCTTACCCTTACCCTTACCCTTACCCTTACCCTTGCTTTTACCCTTAAGCTTACCCTTACCCTTACCCTTACCCTTACCCTTACCCTTACCCTTACCCTTACCCTTACCCTTGCTTTTACCCTTAAGCTTACCCTTACCCTTACCCTTACCCTTACCCTTACCCTTACCCTTGCTTTTACCCTTAAGCTTACCCTTACCCTTACCCTTACACTTACCCTTACCCTTACCCTTACCCTTACCCTTACCCTTACCCTTACCCTAACCCTTACCCTTACCCTTGCTTTTACCCTTAGGCTTACCCTTACCTTTACCCTTACCCTTACCCTTACCCTTAAGCTTACCCTTACCCTTACCCTTACCCTTAACCTTACCCTTACCCTTACCCTTACCCTTACCCTTACCCTTACCCTTGCTTTTACCCTTAAGCTTACCCTTACCCTTACCCTTACACTTACCCTTACCCTTACCCTTACCCTTACCCTTACCCTTACCCTTACCCTTACCCTAACTCTTACCCTTACCCTTGCTTTTACCCTTAGGCTTACCCTTACCTTTACCCTTACCCTTACCTTTACCCTTACCCTTACCCTTACCCTTACCCTTACCCTTACCCTTACCCTTACCCTTGCTTTTACCCTCAAGCTTACCCTTACCCTTACCCTTACCCTTACCCTTACCCTTACCCTTACCCTTACCCTTACCCTTGCTTTTATCCTTAAGCTTACCCTTACCCTTACCCTTACCCTCACTATTACCCTTACCCTTACCCTTGCTTTTACCCTTAAGCTTACCCTTACCCTTACCCTTACCCTTACCCTTACCCTTACCCTTACCCTTACCCTTACCCTTACCCTTACCCTTACCCTTACCCTTACCCTTGCTTTTACCCTTAAGCTTACCCTTACCCTTACCCTTACCCTCACCCTTACCCTTACCCTTACCCTTGCTTATACCCTTAAGCTTACCCTTACCCTTAACCTTACCCTTACCCTTACCCTTACCCTTACCCTTACCCTTACCCTTACCCTTACCCTTACCCTTACCCTTACCCTTACCCTTGCTTTTACCCTTAGGCTTACCCTTACCTTTACCCTTACCCATACCCTTACCCTTACCCTTGCTTTTACCCTCAAGCTTAACCTTACCCTTACCCTTACCCTTACCCTAACCCTTACCCTTGCTTTTACCCTTAAGCTTACCCTTACCCTTACCCTTACCCTTACCCTTGCCCTTACCCTTACCCTTACCCTTACCCTTACCCTTGCTTTTACCCTTAAGCTTACCCTTACCCTTACCCTTACCCTTACCCTTACCCTTACCCTTACCCTTACCCTTACCCTTACCCTTGCTTTTACCCTTAAGCTTACCCTTACCCTTACCCTTACCCTTACCCTTACCCTTACCCTTGCTTTTACCCTAAGGCTTACCCTTACCTTTACCCTTACCCTTACCCTTGCTTTTACCCTTAAGCTTACACTTACCCTTACCCTTACCCTTACCCTTACCCTTACCCTTGCTTTTACCCTTAAGCTTACCCTTACCCTTACCCTTACCCTTACCCTTACCCTTACCCTTACCCTTACCTTTACCCTTACCCTTACCCTTACCCTTACCCTTGCTTTTACCCTTACCCTTACCCTTGCTTTTACCCTTAGGCTTACCCTTACCCTTACCCTTACCCTTACCCTTACCCTTACCCTTACCCTTGCTTTTACCCTTAAGCTTACCCTTACCCTTACCCTTACCCTTACCCTTACCCTTACCCTTACCCTTACCCTTACCCTTACCCTTGCTTTTACCCTTAAGCTTACCCTTACCCTTACCCTTACCCTTACCCTTACCCTTACCCTTACCCTTACCCTTACCCTTACCCTTACCCTTACCCTTACCCTTACCCTTACCCTTACCCTTACCCTTACCCTTACCCTTACCCTTACACTTACCCTTGCTTTTACCCTTAAGCTTACCCTTACCCTTACCCTTACCCTTACCCTTACCCTTACCCTTACCCTTACCCTTACCCTTACCCTTACCCTTGCTTTTACCCTTAAGCTTACCCTTACCCTTACCCTTACCCTTACCCTTACCCTTACCCTTACCCTTACCCTTACCCCTACCCATACCTTTGCTTTTACCCTTAGGCTTACCCTTACCTTTACCCTTACCCTTACCCTTACCCTTACCCTTACCCTTACCCTTACCCTTATCCTTGCTTTTACCCTTAAGCTTACCCTTACCCTTACCCTTACCCTTACCCTTACCCTTACCCTTACCCTTGCTTTTACCCTTAAGCTTACCCTTACCCTTACCCTTACCCTTACCCTTACCCTTGCTTTTACCCTTAGGCTTACCCTTAACCTTACCCTTACCCTTACCCTTACCCTTACCCTTACCCTTACCCTTACCCTTACCCTTACCCTTACCCTTACCCTTACCCTTACCCTTACCCTCACCCTTGCTTTTACCCTTAAGCTTACCCTTACCCTTACCCTTACCCTTACCCTTACCCTTACCCTTACCCTTACCCTTACCCTTACCCTTACCCTTACCCTTACCCTTACCCTTACCCTTACCCTTACCCATGCTTTTACCCTTAGGCTTACCCTTACCTTTACCCTTACCCTTACCCTTACCCTTACCCTTACCCTTACCCTTACCCTTGCTTTTACCCTTAAGCTTACCCTTACCCTTACCCTTACCCTTACCCTTGCTTTTACCCTTGAGCTTACCCTTACCCTTACCCTTACCCTTACCCTTACCCTTACCCTTGCTTTTACCCTTAAGCTTACCCTTACCCTTACCCTTACCCTTACCCTTACCCTTACCCTTGCTTTTACCCTTAAGCTTACCCTTACCCTTACCCTTACCCTTACCCTTACCCTTACCCTTACCCTTACCCTTTCCCTTACCCTTACCCTTACCCTTACCCTTACCCTTACCCTTACCCTTGCTTTTACCCTTAGGCTTACCCTTACCTTTACCCTTACCCTTACCCTTACCCTTACCCTTACCCTTACCCTTAAGCTTACCCTTACCCTTACCCTTACCCTTACCCTTACCCTTACCCTTACCCTTGCCCTTACCCTTGCTTTTACCCTTAAGCTTACCCTTACCCTTACCCTTACCCTTACCCTTACCCTTGCTTTTACCCTTAGGCTTACCCTTACCCTTACCCTTACCCTTACCCTTGCTTTTACCCTTAAGCTTACCCTTACACTTACCCTTACCCTTACCCTTACCCTTACCCTTACCCTTACCCTTACCCTTACCCTTACCCTTACCCTTACCCTTACCCTTACCCTTGCTTTTACCCTTAGGCTCACCCTTACCTTTACCCTCACCCTTACCCTTACCCTTACCCTTACCCTTACCCTTACCCTTACCCTTACCCTTACCCTTACCCTTACCCTTGCTTTTACCCTTAAGCTTACCCTTACCCTTACCCTTACCCTTAAGCTTACCCTTACCCTTACCCTTACCCTTACCCTTACCCTTACCCTTACCCTTACCCTTGCTTTTACCCTTAAGCTTACCCTTACCCTTACCCTTACCCTTACCCTTACCCTCACCCTTACCCTTACCCTTACCCTTGCTTATACCCTTAAGCTTACCCTTACCCTTACCCTTACCCTTACCCTTACCCTTACCCTTACCCTTACCCTTACCCTTACCCTTACCCTTGCTTTTACCCTTAGGCTTACCCTTACCTTTACCCTTACCCTTACCCTTACCCTTACCCTTACCCTTACCCTTACCCTTGCTTTTACCCTTAAGCTTACCCTTACCCTTACCCTTACCCTTACCCTTACCCTAACCCTTACCCTTGCTTTTACCCTTTAGCTTACCCTTACCCTTACCCTTACCCTTACCCTTACCCTTACCCTTACCCTTACCCTTACCCTTACCCTTACCCTTACCCTTACCCTTACCCTTACCCTTACCCTTACCCTTACCCTTACCCTTACCCTTACCCTTGCTTTTACCCTTAAGCTTACCCTTACCCTTACCCTAACCCTTACCCTTACCCTCACCCTTACCCTTACCCTTACCCTTGCTTTTACCCTTAAGCTTACCCTTACCCTTACCCTTACCCTTACCCTTGCTTTTACCCTTAGGCTTAACCTTACCTTTACCCTTACCCTTACCCTTACCCTTACCCTTACCCTTACCCTTACCCTTACCCTTACCCTTACCCTTACCCTTACCCTTACCCTTGCTTTTACCCTTAAGCTTACCCTTACCCTTACCCTTACCCTTACCCTTACCGTTACCCTTGCTTTTACCCTTAAGCTTACCCTTACCCTTACCCTTACCCTTACCCTTACCCTTGCTTTTACCCTTAGGCTTACCCTTACCCTTACCCTTGCTTTTACCCTTAAGCTTACCCTTACCCTTACCCTTACTCTTACCCTTACCCTTACCCTTACCCTTACCCTTACCCTTACCCTTACCCTTACCCTTACCCTTACCCTTACCCTTGCTTTTACCCTTAGGCTTACCCTTACCTTTACCCTTACCCTAACCCTTACCCTTACCCTTACCCTTACCCTTACCCTTGCTTTTACCCTTAAGCTTACCCTTACCCTTACCCTTACCCTTACCCTTACCCTTACCCTTACCCTTACCCTTGCTTTTACCCTTAAGCTTACCCTTACCCGTACCCTTACCCTTACCCTTACCCTTACCCTTACCCTTACCCTTACCCTTACCCTTACCCTTACCCTTGCTTTTACCCTTAAGCTTACCCTTACCCTTACCCTTACCCTTACCCTTACCCTAACCCTCACCCTTGCTTTTACCCTTAAGCTTACCCTTACCCTTACCCTTACCCTTACCCTTACCCTTACCCTTACCTTTACCCTTACCCTTACCCTTACCCTTACCCTTACCCTTACCCTTACCCTTACCCTTACCCTTACCCTTACCCTTGCTTTTACCCTCAAGCTTACCCTTACCCTTACCCTTACCCTTACCCTTACCCTTTCCCTTACCCTTACCCTTACCCTTACCCTTGCTTTTACCCTTAAGCTTACCCTTACCCTTACCCTTACCCTTACCCTTACCCTTACCCTTACCCTTACCCTTGCTTTTACCCTTAGGCTTACCCTTACCTTTACCCTTACCCTTACCCTTACCCTTACCCTTACCCTTACCCTTACCCTTACCCTTACCCTTGCTTTTACCCTTAAGCTTACCCTTACCCTTACCCTTACCCTTACCCTTACCCTTACCCTTGCTTTTACCCTTAAGCTTACCCTTACCCTTACCCTTACCCTTACCCTTACCCTTGCTTTTACCCTTAGGCTTACCCTTACCCTTACCCTTACCCTTACCCTTGCTTTTACCCTTAAGCTTACCCTTACCCTTACCCTTACTCTTACCCTTACCCTTACCCTTACCCTTACCCTTACACTTACCCTTACCCTTACCCTTACCCTTGCTTTTACCCTTAGGCTTACCCTTACCTTTACCCTTACCCTAACCCTTACCCTTACCCTTACCCTTAACCTTACCCTTGCTTTTACCCTTAAGCTTACCCTTACCCTTACCCTTACCCTTACCCTTACCCTTACCCTTACCCTTGCTTTTACCCTTAAGCTTACCCTTACCCTTACCCTTACCCTTACCCTTACCCTTACCCTTACCTTTACCCTTACCCTTACCCTTACCCTTACCCTTACCCTTACCCTTACCCTTACCCTTACCCTTACCCTTACCCTTACCCTTACCCTTTGTTTTACCCTTAAGCTTACCCTTACCCTTACCCTTACCCTTACCCTTACCGTTACCCTTGCTTTTACCCTTAAGCTTACCCTTACCCTTACCCTTACCCTTACCCTTACCCTTGCTTTTACCCTTAGGCTTACCCTTACCCTTACCCTTGCTTGTACCCTTAAGCTTACCCTTACCCTTACCCTTACTCTTACCCTTACCCTTACCCTTACCCTTACCCTTACCCTTACCCTTACCCTTACCCTTACCCTTACCCTTACCCTTGCTTTTACCCTTAGGCTTACCCTTACCTTTACCCTTACCCTAACCCTTACCCTTACCCTTACCCTTACCCTTACCCTTGCTTTTACCCTTAAGCTTACCCTTACCCTTACCCTTACCCTTACCCTTACCCTTACCCTTACCCTTACCCTTGCTTTTACCCTTAAGCTTACCCTTACCCGTACCCTTACCCTTACCCTTACCCTTACCCTTACCCTTACCCTTACCCTTACCCTTACCCTTACCCTTACCCTTACCCTTGCTTTTACCCTTAAGCTTACCCTTACCCTTACCCTTACCCTTACCCTTACCCTAACCCTTACCCTTGCTTTTACCCTTAAGCTTACCCTTACCCTTACCCTTACCCTTACCCTTACCCTTACCCTTACCTTTACCCTTACCCTTACCCTTACCCTTACCCTTACCCTTACCCTTACCCTTACCCTTACCCTTGCTTTTACCCTTAAGCTTACCCTTACCCTTACCCTTACCCTCACCCTTACCCTTTCCCTTACCCTTACCCTTACCCTTGCTTTTACCCTTAAGCTTACCCTTACCCTTACCCTTACCCTTACCCTTACCCTTACCCTTACCCTTGCTTTTACCCTTAGGCTTACCCTTACCTTTACCCTTACCCTTACCCTTACCCTTACCCTTACCCTTACCCTTGCTTTTACCCTTAAGCTTACCCTTACCCTTACCCTTACCCTTACCCTTACCCTTACCCTTGCTTTTACCCTTAAGCTTACCCTTACCCTTACCCTTACCCTTACCCTTACCCTTGCTTTTACCCTTAGGCTTACCCTTACCCTTACCCTTACCCTTACCCTTGCTTTTACCCTTAAGCTTACCCTTACCCTTACCCTTACTCTTACCCTTACCCTTACCCTTACCCTTACCTTTACACTTACCCTTACCCTTACCCTTACCCTTGCTTTTACCCTTAGGCTTACCCTTACCTTTACCCTTACCCTAACCCTTACCCTTACCCTTACCCTTACCCTTACCCTTACCCTTACCCTTTCTTTTACCCTTAAGCTTACCCTTACCCTTACCCTTACCCTTACCCTTATCCTTACCCTTACCCTTACCCTTGCTTTTACCCTTAAGCTTACCCTTACCCTTACCCTTACCCTTACCCTTACCCTTACCCTTACCCTTACCCTTACCCTTACCCTTACCCTTACCCTTACCCTTACCCTTGCTTTTACCCTTAAGCTTACCCTTACCCTTACCCTTACCCTTACCCTTACCCTTACCCTTACCCTTACCCTTACCCTTATACTTGCTTTTACCCTTAGGCTTACCCTTACCTTTACCCTTACCCTTACCCTTACCCTTACCCTTACCCTTGCTTTTACCCTTAAGCTTACCCTTACCCTTACCCTTACCCTTACCCTTAAGCTTACCCTTACCCTTACCCTTACCCTTACCCTTACCCTTACCCTTACCCTTACCCTTACCCTTACCCTTACCCTTACCCTTACCCTTACCCTTGCTTTTACCCTTAAGCTTACCCTTACCCTTACCCTTACCCTTACCCTTATCCTTGCTTTTACCCTTAAGCTTACCCTTACCCTTACCCTTACCCTTACCCTTAAGCTTTCCCTTACCCTTACCCTTACCCTTACCCTTACCCTTACCCTTACCCTTACCCTTACCCTTACCCTTACCCTTACCCTTACCCTTGCTTTTACCCTTAAGCTTACCCTTACCCTTACCCTTACCCTTACCCTTACCCTTACCCTTACCCTTACCCTTACCCTCACCCTTACCCTTACCCTTGCTTTTACCCTTAAGCTTACCCTTACCCTTACCCTTACCCTTACCCTTAAGCTTACCCTTACCCTTACCCTTACCCTTACCCTTACCCTTACCCTTGCTTTTACCCTTAAGCTTACCCTTACCCTTACCCTTACCCTTACCCTTAAGCTTACCCTTACCCTTACCCTTACCCTTACCCTTACCCTTACCCTTACCCTTACCCTTACCCTTACCCTTGCTTTTACCCTTAAGCTTACCCTTACCCTTACCCTTACCCTTACCCTCACCCTTGCTTTTACCCTTAAGCTTACCCTTACCCTTACCCTTACCCTTACCTTTAAGCTTACCCTTACCCTTACCCTTACTCTTACCCTTACCCTTACCCTTACCCTTACCCTTACCCTTACCCTTACCCTTACCCTTACCCTTACCCTTGCTTTTACCCTTAAGCTTTCCCTTACCCTTACCCTTAACCTTACCCTTACCCTTACCCTTACCCTTACCCTTACCCTTGCTTTTACCCTTAGGCTTACCCTTACCTTTACCCTTACCCTTACCCTTACCCTTACCCTTACCCTTACCCTTACCCTTACCTTTACCCTTACCCTTGCATTTACCCTTAAGCTTACCCTTACCCTTACCCTTACCCTTACCCTTACCCTTACTCTTGCTTTTACCCTTAAGCTTACCCTTACCCTTACCCTTACCCTTACCCTTACCCTTACCCTTGCTTTTACCCCTAGGCTTACCCTTACCCTTTCCCTTACCCTTACCCTTGCTTTTACCCTTAAGCTTACCCTTACCCTTACCCTTACCCTTACCCTTACCCTTACCCTTACCCTTACCCTTACCCTTACCCTTACCCTTACCCTTACCCTAACCCTTACCCTTACCCTTACCCTTACCCTTACCCTTGCTTTTACCCTTAGGCTTACCCTTACCTTTACCCTTACCCTTACCCTTACCCTTACCCTTACCCTTGCTTTTACCCTTAAGCTTACCCTTACCCTTACCCTTACCCTTACCCTTACCCTTACCCTTACCCTTACCCTTACCCTTGCTTTTACCCTTAAGCTTACCCTTACCCTTACCCTTACCCTTACCCTTACCCTTACCCTTACCCTCACCCTTGCTTTTACCCTTAAGCTTACCCTTACCCTTACCCTTACCCTTACCCTTACCCTTACCCTTGCTTTTACCCTTAAGCTTACCCTTACCCTTACCCTTACCCTTACCCTTACCCTTGCTTTTACCCTTAGGCTTACCCTTACCCTTACCCTTACCCTTACCCTTGCTTTTACCCTTAAGCTTACCCTTACCCTTACCCTTACCCTTACTCTTACCCTTACCCTTACCCTTACCCTTACCCTTGCTTTTACCCTTAGGCTTACCCTTACCTTTACCCTTACCCTTACCCTTACCCTTACCCTTACCCTTACCCTTACCCTTACCCTTACCCTTACCCTTACCCTTGCTTTTACCCTTAAGCTAACCCTTTCCCTTACCCTTACCCTTACCCTTACCCTTAACCTTACCCTTACCCTTGCTTTTACCCTTAAGCTCACCCTTACCCTTACCCTTACCCTCACCCTTACACTTACCCTTACCCTGACCCTTACCCTTGCTTTTACCCCTAAGCTTACCCTTACCCTTACCCTTACCCTTACCCTTAAGCTTACCCTTACCCTTACCCTTACCCTTACCCTTACCCTTACCCTTACCCTTACCCTTGCTTTTACCCTTAAGCTTACCCTTACCCTTACCCTTACCCTTACCCTTGCTTTTACCCTTAAGCTTACCCTTACCCTTACCCTTACCCTTACCCTTAAGCTTACCCTTACCCTTACCCTTACCCTTACCCTTACCCTTACCCTTACCCTTACCCTTGCTTTTACCCTTAAGCTTACCCTTACCCTTACCCTTACCCTTACCCTAACCCTTACCCTTAACCTTACCCTTACCCTTACCCTTACCCTTACCCTTACCCTTACCCTTGCTTTTACCCTTAGGCTTACCCTTACCTTCACCCTTACCATCACCCTTACCCTTACCCTTACCTTTACCCTTACCCTTACCCTTGCTTTTACCCTTAAGCTTACCCTTACCCTTACCCTTACCCTTACCCTTACCCTTACCCTTACCCTTACCCTTACCCTTACCCTTACCCTTACCCTTACCTTTACCCTTACCCTTATCCTTGCTTTTACCCTTAAGCTTACCCTCACCCTTACCCTTACCCTTACCCTTACCCTTAACCTTACCCTTACCCTTACCCTTACCCTTACCCTTGCTTTTACCCTTAAACTTACCCTTACCCTTACCCTTACTCTTACCCTTACCCTTACCCTTACCCTTACCCTTACCCTTGCTTTTACCCTTACCCTAACCCTTACCCTTGCTTTTACCCTTAAGCTTACCCTTACCCTTACCCTTACCCTTACCCTTACCCTTACCCTTGCTTTTACCCTTAAGCTTACCCTTACCCTTACCCTTACCCTTACCCTTACCCTTACCCTTACCCTAACCCTTACCCTTGCTTTTACCCTTTAGCTTACCCTTACCCTTACCCTTACCCTTACCCTTACCCTTACCCTTGCTTTTACCCTTAAGATTACCCTTACCCTTACCCTTACCCTTACCCTTACCCTTACCCTAACCCTTACCCTTGCTTTTACCCTTTAGCTTACCCTTACCCTTACCCTTACCCTTACCCTTACCCTTACCCTTACCCTTACCCTTACCCTTACCCTTACCCTTACCCTTACCCTTACCCTTAGCCTTACCCTTGCTTTTACCCTAAAGCTTACCCTTACCCTTACCCTTACCCTTACCCTTACCCTTACCCTTACCCTTACACTCACCCTTACCCTTACCCTTGCTTTTACCCTTAAGCTTACCCTTACCCTTACCCTTACCCTTACCCTTACCCTTGCTTTTACCCTTAGGCTTAACCTTACCTTTACCCTTACCCTTACCCTTACCCTTACCCTTACCCTTACCCTTACCCTTACCCTTACCCTTACCCTTACCCTTACCCTTGCTTTTACCCTTAAGCTTACCCTTACCCTTACCCTTACCCTTACCCTTACCCTTGCTTTTACCCTTAGGCTTACCCTTACCCTTACCTTTACCCTTACCCTTGCTTTTACCCTTAAGCTTACCCTTACCCTTACCCTTACTCTTACCCTTACCCTTACCCTTACCCTTACCCTTACCCTTACCCTTACCCTTACCCTTACCCTTACCCTTACACTTACCCTTACCCCTACCCTTACCCTTACCCTTGCTTTTTCCCTTAGGTTTACCCTTACCTTTACCCTTACCCTAACCCTTACCCTTACCCTTACCCTTACCCTTACCCTTGCTTTTACCCTTAAGCTTACCCTTACCCTTACCCTTACCCTTACCCTTACCGTTACCCTTACCCTTGCTTTTACCCTTAAGCTTACCCTTACCCTTACCCTTACCCTTACCCTTACCCTTACCCTTACCCTCACCCTTACCCTTACCCTTACCCTATTCCTTACCCTTGCTTTTACCCTTAAGCTTACCCTTACCCTTACCCTTACCCTTACCCTTACCCTTACCCTTACCCTAACCCTTACCCTTGCTTTTACCCTTAAGCTTACCCTTACCCTTACCCTTACCCTTACCCTTACCCTTACCCTTACCTTTACCCTTACCCTTACCCTTACCCTTACCCTTACCCTTACCCTTACCCTTACCCTTACCCTTGCTTTTACCCTTAAGCTTACCCTTACCCTTACCCTTACCCTTACCCTTACCCTTACTCTTACCCTTACCCTTACCCTTACCCTTGCTTTTACCCTTAAGATTACCCTTACCCTTACCCTTACCCTTACCCTTACCCTTACCCTTACCCTTGCTTTTACCCTTAGGCTTACCCTTACCTTTACCCTTACCCTTACCCTTACCCTTACCCTTACCCTTACCCTTACCCTTACCCTTGCTTTTACCCTTAAGCTTACCCTTACCCTTACCCTTACCCTTACCCTTACCCTTACCCTTGCTTTTACCCTTAAGCTTACCCTTACCCTTACCCTTACCCTTACCCTTACCCTTACCCTTGCTTTTACCCTTAGGCTTACCCTTACCCTTACCCTTACCCTTACCCTTGCTTTTACCCTTAAGCTTACCCTTACCCTTACCCTTACTCTTACCCTTACCCTTACCCTTACCCTTACCCTTACCCTTACCCTTACCCTTGCTTTTACCCTTAGGCTTACCCTTACCTTTACCCTTACCCTAACCCTTACCCTTACCCTTACCCTTACCCTTACCCTTGCTTTTACCCTTAAGCTTACCCTTACCCTTACCCTTACCCTTACCCTTACCCTTACCCTTACCCTTACCCTTGCTTTTACCCTTAAGCTTACCCTTACCCTTACCCTTACCCTTACCCTTACCCTTACCCTTACCCTTACCCTTACCCTTACCCTTACCCTTACCCTTACCCTTACCCTTACCCTTACCCTTACCCTTGCTTTTACCCTTAAGCTTACCCTTACCCTTACCCTTACCCTTACCCTTACCCTTACCCTTACCCTTACCCTTACCCTTACCCTTACCCTTATCCTTGCTTTTACCCTTAGGCTTACCCTTACCTTTACCCTTACCCTTACCCTTACCCTTACCCTTACCCTTACCCTTGCTTTTACCCTTAAGCTTACCCTTACCCTTACCCTTACCCTTACCCTTAAGCTTACCCTTACCCTTACCCTTACCCTTACCCTTACCCTTACCCTTACCCTTACCCTTGCTTTTACCCTTAAGCTTACCCTTACCCTTACCCTTACCCTTACCCTTACCCTTGCTTTTACCCTTAAGCTTACCCTTACCCTTACCCTTACCCTTACCCTTAAGCTTTCCCTTACCCTTACCCTTACCCTTACCCTTACCCTTACCCTCACCCTTACCCTTACCCTTACCCTTACCCTTACCCTTACCCTTGCTTTTACCCTTAAGCTTACCCTTACCCTTACCCTTACCCTTACCCTTAAGCTTACCCTTACCCTTACCCTTACCCTTACCCTCACCCTTACCCTTACCCTTGCTTTTACCCTTAAGCTTACCCTTACCCTTACCCTTACCCTTACCCTTAAGCTTACCCTTACCCTTACCCTTACCCTTACCCTTACCCTTACCCTTACCCTTACCCTTGCTTTTACCCTTAAGCTTACCCTTACCCTTACCCTTACCCTTACCCTTAAGCTTACCCTTACCCTTACCCTTACCCTTACCCTTACCCTTACCCTTACCCTTACCCTTACCCTTACCCTTACCCTTACCCTTACCCTTACCCTTACCCTTACCCTTACCCTTACCCTTACCCTTACCCTTGCTTTTACCCTTAAGCTTACCCTTACCCTTACCCTTACCCTTACCCTTGCTTTTACCCCTAAGCTTACCCTTACCCTTACCCTTACCCTTACCCTTAAGCTTACCCTTACCCTTACCCTTACCCTTACCCTTACCCTTACCCTTACCCTTACCCTTACCCTTACCCTTACCCTTACCCTTGCTTTTACCCTTAAGCTTACCCTTACCCTTACCCTTAACCTTACCCTTACCCTTACCCTTACCCTTACCCTTACCCTTGCTTTTACCCTTAGGCTTACCCTTACCTTTACCCTTACCCTTACCCTCACCCTTACCCTTACCCTTACCCTTACCCTTACCTTTACCCTTACCCTTGCTTTTACCCTTAAGCTTACCCTTACCCTTACCCTTACCCTTACCCCTACTCTTGCTTTTACCCTTAAGCTTACCCCTACCCTTACCCTTACCCTTACCCTTACCCTTGCTTTTACCCTTAGGCTTACCCTTACCCTTTCCCTTACCCTTACCCTTGCTTTTACCCTTAAGCTTACCCTTACCCTTACCCTTACCCTTACCCTTACCCTTACCCTTACCCTTACCCTTACCCTTACCCTTACCCTTACCCTTACCCTAACCCTTACCCTTACCCTTACCCTTACCCTTACCCTTGCTTTTACCCTTAGGCTTACCCTTAACTTTACCCTTACCCTTACCCTTGCTTTTACCCTTAAGCTTACCCTTACCCTTACCCTCACCCTTACCCTTACCCTTACCCTTACCCTTACCTTTGCTTTTACCCTTAAGCTTACCCTTACCCTTACCCTTACCCTTACCCTTACCCTTACCCTTACCCTTACCCTCACCCTTGCTTTTACCCTTAAGCTTACCCTTACCCTTACCCTTACCCTTACCCTTACCCTTACCCTTACCCTTACCCTTACCCTTACCCTTGCTTTTACCCTTAAGCTTACCCTTACCCTTACCCTTACCCTTACCCTTACCCTTGCTTTTACCCTTAGGCTTACCCTTACCCTTACCCTTACCCTTACCCTTGCTTTTACCCTTAAGCTTACCCTTACCCTTACCCTTACCCTTACTCTTACCCTTACCCTTACCCTTACCCTTACCCTTGCTTTTACCCTTAGGCTTACCCTTACCTTTACCCTTACCCTTACCCTTACCCTTACCCTTACCCTTACCCTTACCCTTACCCTTGCTTTTACCCTTAAGCTAACCCTTACCCTTACCCTTACCCTTAACCTTACCCTTACCCTTGCTTTTACCCTTAAGCTCACCCTTACACTTACCCTTACCCTTACCCTTACACTTACCCTTACCCTGACCCTTACCCTTGCTTTTACCCTTAAGCTTACCCTTACCCTTACCCTTACCCTTACCCTTAAGCTTACCCTTACCCTTACCCTTACCCTTACCCTTACCCTTACCCTTACCCTTGCTTTTACCCTTAAGCTTTCACTTACCCTTACCCTTACCCTTACCCTTGCTTTTACCCTTAAGCTTACCCTTACCCTTACCCTTACCCTTACCCTTAAGCTTACCCTTACCCTTACCCTTACCCTTACCCTTACCCTTACCCTTACCCTTGCTTTTACCCTTAAGCTTACCCTTACCCTTACCCTTACCCTTACCCTAACCCTTACCCTTAACCTTACCCTTACCCTTACCCTTACCCTTACCCTTACCCTAGCTTTTACCCTTAGGCTTACCCTTACCTTTACCCTTACCATTACCCTTACCCTTACCCTTACCCTTACCCTTACCCTTACCCTTACCCTTGCTTTTACCCTTAAGCTTACCCTTACCCTTACCCTTACCCTTACCCTTACCCTTACCCTTACCCTTACCCTTACCCTTACCCTTACCCTTACCCTTACCCTTGCTTTTACACTTAAGCTTACCCTTACCCTTACCCTTACCCTTACCCTTACCCTTACCCTTACCCTTACCCTTACCCTTACCCTTACCCTTACCCTTACCCTTGCTTTTACCCTTAAGCTTACCCTTACCCTTACCCTTACTCTTACCCTTACCCTTACCTTTACCCTTACCCTTGCTTTTACCCTTAAGCTTACCCTTACCCTTACCTTTACCCTTACCCTTACCCTTACCCTTACCCTTACCCTTACCCTTACCCTTACCCTTACCCTTACCCTTACCCTTACCCTTACCCTTACCCTTACCCTTACCCTTACCCTTACCCTTGCTTTTACCCTTAGGCTTACCCTTACCTTTAGCCTTACCCTTACCCTTACCCTTACCCTTACCCTTACCCTTACCCTTACCCTTACCCTTGCTTTTACCCTTAAGCTTACCCTTACCCTTACCCTTACCCTTACCCTTACCCTTACCCTTACCCTTGCTTTTACCCTTAAGCTTACCCTTACCCTTACCCTTACCCTTACACTTACCCTTGCTTTTACCCTTAGGCTTACCCTTACCCTTACCCTTACCCTTACCCTTAAGCTTACCCTTACCCTTACCCTTACCCTTACCCTTACCCTTACCCTTACCCTTCCCCTCACCCTTACCCTTACCCTTGCTTTTACCCTTAAGCTTACCCTTACCCTTACCCTTACCCTTACCCTTACCCTTACCCTTACCCTTACCCTTACCCTTGCTTCGACCCTTAGGCTTACCCTTACCTTTACCCTTACCCTTACCCTTACCCTTACCCTTACCCTTACCCTTACCCTTACCCTTACCCTTACCCTTGCTTTTACCCTTAGGCTTACCCTTACCCTTACCCTTGCTTTTACCCTTAAGCTTACCCTTACCCTTACCCTTACTCTTACCCTTACCCTTACCCTTACCCTTACCCTTACCCTTACCCTTACCCTTACCCTTACCCTTACCCTTACCCTTACCCTTACCCTTACCCTTGCTTTTACCCTTAGGCTTACCCTTACCTTTACCCTTACCCTAACCCTTACCCTTACCCTTACCCTTACCCTTACCCTTGCTTTTACCCTTAAGCTTACCCTTACCCTTACCCTTACCCTTACCCTTACCCTTACCCTTACCCTTACCCTTACCCTTGCTTTTACCCTTAAGCTTACCCTTACCCGTACCCTTACCCTTACCCTTACCCTTACCCTTACCCTTACCCTTACCCTTACCCTTACCCTTACCCTTGCTTTTACCCTTAAGCTTACCCTTACCCTTACCCTTACCCTTACCCTAACCCTTACCCTTGCTTTTACCCTTAAGCTTACCCTTACCCTTACACTTACCCTTACCCTTACCCTTACCCTTACCCTTACCCTCACCTTTACCCTTACCCTTACCCTTACCCTTACCCTTACCCTTACCCTTACCCTTACCCTTACCCTTACCCTTACACTTACCCTTACCCTTACCCTTACCCTTGCTTTTACCCTTAGGCTTACCCTTACCTTTACCCTTACCCTAACCCTTACCCTTACCCTTACCCTTACCTTACCCTTGCTTTTACCCTTAAGCTTACCCTTACCCTTACCCTTACCCTTACCCTTACCCTTACCTTTACCCTTGCTTTTACCCTTAAGCTTACCCTTACCCTTACCCTTACCCTTACCCTTACCCTTACCCTTACCTTTACCCTTACCCTTACCCTTACCCTTACCCTTACCCTTACCCTTATCCTTACCCTTACCCTTACCCTTACCCTTGCTTTTACCCTTAAGCTTACCCTTAACCTTACCCTTACCCTTACCCTTACCGTTACCCTTGCTTTTACCCTTAAGCTTACCCTTACCCTCACCCTTACCCTTACCCTTACCCTTGCTTTTACCCTTAGGCTTACCCTTACCCTTACCCTTGCTTTTACCCTTAAGCTTACCCTTACCCTTACCCTTACTCTTACCCTTACCCTTACCCTTACCCTTACCCTTACCCTTACCCTTACCCTTACCCTTACCCTTACCCTTACCCTTACCCTTGCTTTTACCCTTAGGCTTACCCTTACCTTTACCCTTACCCTAACCCTTACCCTTACCCTTACCCTTACCCTTACCCTTGCTTTTACCCTTAAGCTTACCCTTACCCTTACCCTTACCCTTACCCTTACCCTTACCCTTACCCTTGCTTTTACCCTTAAGCTTACCCTTACCCGTACCCTTACCCTTACCCTTACCCTTACCCTTACCCTTACCCTTACCCTTACCCTTACCCTTACCCTTACCCTTACCCTTACCCTTGCTTTTACCCTTAAGCTTACCCTTACCCTTACCCTTACCCTTACCCTTACCCTTACCCTAACCCTTACCCTTGCTTTTACCCTTAAGCTTACCCTTACCCTTACCCTTACCCTTACCCTTACCCTTACCCTTACCTTTACCCTTACCCTTACCCTTACCCTTACCCTTACCCTTACCCTTACCCTTACCCTTACCCTTACCCTTGCTTTTACCCTTAAGCTTACCCTTACCCTTACCCTTACCCTTACCCTTACCCTTTCCCTTACCCTTACCCTTACCCTTGCTTTTACCCTTAAGCTTACCCTTACCCTTACCCTTACCCTTACCCTTACCCTTACCCTTACCCTTGCTTTTACCCTTAGGCTTACCCTTACCTTTACCCTTACCCTTACCCTTACCCTTACCCTTACCCTTACCCTTGCTTTTACCCTTAAGCTTACCCTTACCCTTACCCTTACCCTTACCCTTACCCTTACCCTTGCTTTTACCCTTAAGCTTACCCTTACCCTTACCCTTACCCTTACCCTTACCCTTGCTTTTACCCTTAGGCTAACCCTTACCCTTACCCTTACCCTTACCCTTGCTTTTACCCTTAAGCTTACCCTTACCCTTACCCTTACTCTTACCCTTACCCTTACCCTTACCCTTACCCTTACCCTTACACTTACCCTTACCCTTACCCTTACCCTTGCTTTTACCCTTTGGCTTACCCTTACCTTTACCCTTACCCTAACCCTTACCCTTACCCTTACCCTTACCCTTACCCTTGCTTTTACCCTTAAGCTTACCCTTACCCTTACCCTTACCCTTACCCTTACCCTTACCCTTACCCTTACCCTTGCTTTTACCCTTAAGCTTACCCTTACCCTTACCCTTACCCTTACCCTTACCCTTACCCTTACCCTTACCCTTACCCTTACCCTTACCCTTACCCTTGCTTTTACCCTTAAGCTTACCCTTACCCTTACCCTTACCCTTACCCTCACCCTTACCCTTACCCTTACCCTTACCCTTATACTTGCTTTTACCCTTAGGCTTACCCTTACCTTTACCCTTACCCTTACCCTTACCCTTACCCTTACCCTTACCCTTGCTTTTACCCTTAAGCTTACCCTTACCCTTACCCTTACCCTTACCCTTAAGCTTACCCTTACCCTTACCCTTACCCTTACCCTTACCCTCACCCTTACCCTTACCCTTACCCTTACCCTTACCCTTGCTTTTACCCTTAAGCTTACCCTTACCCTTACCCTTACCCTTATCCTTGCTTTTACCCTTAAGCTTACCCTTACCCTTACCCTTACCCTTAAGCTTTCCCTTACCCTTACCCTTACCCTTACCCTTACCCTTACCCTTACCCTTACCCTTACCCTTACCCTTACCCTTACCCTTACCCTTACCCTTACCCTTGCTTTTACCCTTAAGCTTACCCTTACCCTTACCCTTACCCTTACCCTCACCCTTACCCTTACCCTTACCCTTACCCTTACCCTCACCCTTACCCTTACCCTTGCTTTTACCCTTAAGCTTACCCTTACCCTTACCCTTACCCTTACCCTTAAGCTTACCCTTACCCTTACCCTTACCCTTACCCTCACCCTTACCCTTGCTTTTACCCTTAAGCTTACCCTTACCCTTACCCTTACCCTTACCCTTAAGCTTACCCTTACCCTTACCCTTACCCTTACCCTTACCCTTACCCTTACCCTTACCCTTACCCTTGCTTTTACCCTTAAGCTTACCCTTACCCTTACCCTTACCCTTACCCTTACCCTTGCTTTTACCCTTAAGCTTACCCTTACCCTTACCCTTACCCTTACCCTTAAGCTTACCCTTACCCTTACCCTTACCCTTACCCTTACCCTTACCCTTACCCTTACCCTTACCCTTACCCTCACCCTTACCCTTACCCTTGCTTTTACCCTTAAGCTTTCCCTTACCCTTACCCTTAACCTTACCCTTACCCTTACCCATACCCTTACCCTTACCCTTGCTTTTACCCTTAGGCTTACCCTTACCTTTACCCATACCCTTACCCTTACCCTTACCCTTACCCTTACCCTTACCCTTACCTTTACCCTTACCCTTGCATTTACCCTTAAGCTTACCCTTACCCTTACCCTTACCCTTACCCTTACCCTTACTCTTGCTTTTACCCTTAAGCTTACCCTAACCCTTACCCTTACCCTTACCCTTACCCTTGCTTTTACCCTTAGGCTTACCCTTACCCTTTCCCTTACCCTTACCCTTGCTTTTACCCTTAAGCTTACCCTTACCCTTACCCTTACCCTTACCCTTACCCTTACCCTTACCCTTACCCTTACCCTTACCCTTACCCTTACCCTTACCCTTACCCTAACCCTTACCCTTACCCTTACCCTTACCCTTACCCTTGCTTTTACCCTTAGGCTTACCCTTACCTTTACCCTTACCCTTACCCTTACCCTTACCCTTACCCGTGCTTTTACCCTTAAGCTTACCCTTACCCTTACCCTTACCCTTACCCTTACCCTTACCCTTACCCTTACCCTTGCTTTTACCCTTAAGCTTACCCTTACCCTTACCCTTACCCTTACCCTTACCCTTACCCTTACCCTTACCCTCACCCTTGCTTTTACCCTTAAGCTTACCCTTACCCTTACCCTTACCTTTACCCTTACCCTTACCCTTACCCTTGCTTTTACCCTTAAGCTTACCCTTACCCTTACCCTTACCCTTACCCTTACCCTTGCTTTTACCCTTAGGCTTACCCTTACCCTTACCCTTACCCTTACCCTTGCTTTTACCCTTAAGCTTACCCTTACCCTTACCCTTACCCTTACTCTTACCCTTACCCTTACCCTTACCCCTACCCTTGCTTTTACCCTTAGGCTTACCCTTACCTTTACCCTTACCCTTACCCTTACCCTTACCCTTACCCTTACCCTTACCCTTACCCTTACCCTTACCCTTACCCTTGCTTTTACCCTTAAGCTAACCCTTTCCCTTACCCTTACCCTTACCCTTACCCTTAACCTTACCCTTACCCTTGCTTTTACCCTTAAGCTCACACTTACCCTTACCCTTACCCTTACCCTTACACTTACCCTTACCCTGACCCTTACCCTTGCTTTTACCCTTAAGCTTACCCTTACCCTTACCCTTACCCTTACCCTTAAGCTTACCCTCACCCTTACCCTTACCCTTACCCTTACCCTTACCCTTACCCTTACCCTTACCCTTGCTTTTACCCTTAAGCTTACCCTTACCCTTACCCTTACCCTTACCCTCACCCTTACCCTTACCCTTGCTTTTACCCTTAAGCTTACCCTTACCCTTACCCTTACCCTTACCCTTAAGCTTACCCTTACCCTTACCCTTACCCTTACCCTCACCCTTACCCTTGCTTTTACCCTTAAGCTTACCCTTACCCTTACCCTTAAGCTTACCCTTACCCTTACCCTTACCCTTACCCTTACCCTTACCCTTACCCTTACCCTTACCCTTGCTTTTACCCTTAAGCTTACCCTTACCCTTACCCTTACCCTTACCCTTACCCTTGCTTTTACCCTTAAGCTTACCCTTACCCTTACCCTTACCCTTACCCTTAAGCTTACCCTTACCCTTACCCTTACCCTTACCCTTACCCTTACCCTTACCCTTACCCTTACCCTTACCCTTACCCTTACCCTTACCCTTACCCTTGCTTTTACCCTTAAGCTTTCCCTTACCCTTACCCTTAACCTTACCCTTACCCTTACCCTTACTCTTACCCTTACCCTTGCTTTTACCCTTAGGCTTACCCTTACCTTTACCCATACCCTTACCCTTACCCTTACCCTTACCCTTACCCTTACCCTTACCCTTACCTTTACCCTTACCCTTGCATTTACCCTTAAGCTTACCCTTACCCTTACCCTTACCCTTACCCTTACCCTTACTCTTGCTTTTACCCTTAAGCTTACCCTAACCCTTACCCTTACCCTTACCCTTACCCTTGCTTTTACCCTTAGGCTTACCCTTACCCTTTCCCTTACCCTTACCCTTGCTTTTACCCTTAAGCTTACCCTTACCCTTACCCTTACCCTTACCCTTACCCTTACCCTTACCCTTACCCTTACCCTTACCCTTACCCTTACCCTTACCCTTACCCTTACCCTAACCCTTACCCTTACCCTTACCCTTACCCTTACCCTTGCTTTTACCCTTAGGCTTACCCTTACCTTTACCCTTACCCTTACCCTTACCCTTACCCTTACCCTTGCTTTTACCCTTAAGCTTACCCTTACCCTTACCCTTACCCTTACCCTTACCCTTACCCTTACCCTTACCCTTACCCTTGCTTTTACCCTTAAGCTTACCCTTACCCTTACCCTTACCCTTACCCTTACCCTTACCCTTACCCTTACCCTCACCCTTGCTTTTACCCTTAAGCTTACCCTTACCCTTACCCTTACCTTTGCCCTTACCCTTACCCTTACCCTTGCTTTTACCCTTAAGCTTACCCTTACCCTTACCCTTACCCTTACCCTTACCCTTGCTTTTACCCTTAGGCTTACCCTTACCCTTACCCTTACCCTTACCCTTGCTTTTACCCTTAAGCTTACCCTTACCCTTACCCTTACCCTTACTCTTACCCTTACCCTTACCCTTACCCCTACCCTTGCTTTTACCCTTAGGCTTACCCTTACCTTTACCCTTACCCTTACCCTTACCCTTACCCTTACCCTTACCCTTACCCTTACCCTTACCCTTACCCTTACCCTTACCCTTGCTTTTACCCTTAAGCTAACCCTTTCCCTTACCCTTACCCTTACCCTTACCCTTAACCTTACCCTTACCCTTGCTTTTACCCTTAAGCTCACACTTACCCTTACCCTTACCCTTACCCTTACACTTACCCTTACCCTGACCCTTACCCTTGCTTTTACCCTTAAGCTTACCCTTACCCTTACCCTTACCCTTACCCTTAAGCTTACCCTCACCCTTACCCTTACCCTTACCCTTACCCTTACCCTTACCCTTACCCTTACCCTTGCTTTTACCCTTAAGCTTACCCTTACCCTTACCCTTACCCTTACCCTTACCCTTGCTTTTACCCTTAAGCTTACCCTTACCCTTACCCTTACCCTTACCCTTAAGCTTACCCTTACCCTTACCCTTACCCTTACCCTTACCCTTACCCTTACCCTTGCTTTTACCCTTAAGCTTACCCTTACCCTTACCCTTACCCTTACCCTAACCCTTACCCTTAACCTTACCCTTACCCTTACCCTTACCCTTACCCTTACCCTTACCCTTACCCTTGCTTTTACCCTTAGGCTTACCCTTACCTTCACCCTTACCATCACCCTTACCCTTACCCTTACCCTTACCCTTACCCTTACCCTTGCTTTTACCCTTAAGCTTACCCTTACCCTTACCCTTACCCTTACCCTTACCCTTACCCTTACCCTTACCCTTACCCTTACCCTTACCCTTACCCTTGCTTTTACCCTTAAGCTTACCCTTACCCTTACCCTTACCCTTACCCTTACCCTTAACCTTACCCTTACCCTTACCCTTACCCTTACCCTTGCTTTTACCCTTAAACTTACCCTTACCCTTACCCTTACTCTTACCCTTACCCTTACCCCTACCCTTACCCTTACCCTTGCTTTTACCCTTAAGCTTACCCTTACCCTTACCTTTACCCTTACCCTTACCCTTACCCTTACCCTTCCCTTACCCTTACCCTTACCCTTACCCTTACCCTTACCCTTGCTTTTACCCTTAGGCTTACCCTTACCTTTAGCCTTACCCTTACCCTTACACTTACCCTTACCCTTACCCTTACCCTTGCTTTTACCCTCAAGCTTACCCTTACCCTTACCCTTACCCTTACCCTTACCCTTGCTTTTACCCTTAAGCTTACCCTTACCCTTACCCTTACCCTTACACTTACCCTTGCTTTTACCCTTAGGCTTACCCTTACCCTTACCCTTACCCTTACCCTTAAGCTTACCCTTACCCTTACCCTTACCCTTACCCTTACCCTTACCCTTACCCTTACCCTTACCCTTACCCTTACCCTTACCCTTACCCTTACCCTTACCCTTGCTTTTACCCTTAAGCTTACCCTTACCCTTACCCTTACCCTTACCCTTACCCTTACCCTTGCTTTGACCCTTAGGCTTACCCTTACCTTTACCCTTACCCTTACCCTTACCCTTACCCTTACCCTTACCCTTACCCTTACCCTTACCCTTACCCTTACCCTTACCCTTACCCTTGCTTTTACCCTTAAGCTTACCCTTACCCTTACCCTTACCCTTACCCTTACCCTTACCCTTACCCTTACCCTTACCCTTACCCTTGCTTATACCCTTAAGCTTACCCTTACCCTTACCCTTACCCTTACCCTTACCCTTACCCTTGCTTTTACCCTTAAGCTTACCCTTACCCTTACCCTTACCCTTACCCTTACCCTTACCCTAACCCTTACCCTTGCTTTTACCCTTTAGCTTACCCTTACCCTTACCCTTACCCTTACCCTTACCCTTACCCTTGCTTTTACCCTTAAGCTTACCCTTACCCTTACCCTTACCCTTACCCTTACCCTTACCCTAACCCTTACCCTTGCTTTTACCCTTTAGCTTACCCTTACCCTTACCCTTACCCTTACCCTTACCCTTACCCTTACCCTTACCCTTACCCTTACCCTTACCCTTACCCTTACCCTTACCCTTACCCTTACCCTTACCCTTACCCTTACCCTTACCCTTACCCTTACCCTTACCCTTACCCTTACCCTTGCTTTTACCCTTAATCTTACCCTCACCCTTACCCTTACCCTTACCCTTACCCTTACCCTTACCCTTACCCTTACCCTTGCTTTTACCCTTAAGCTTACCCTTACCCTTACCCTTACCCTTACCCTTACCCTTACCCTTGCTTTTACCCTTAGGCTTAACCTTACCTTTACCCTTACCCTTACCCTTACCCTTACCCTTACCCTTACCCTTACCCTTACCCTTACCCTTACCCTTGCTTTTACCCTTAAGCTTACCCTTACCCTTACCCTTACCCTTACCCTTACCCTTGCTTTTACCCTTAGGCTTACCCTTACCCTTACCCTTACCCTTACCCTTGCTTTTACCCTTAAGCTTACCCTTACCCTTACCCTTACTCTTACCCTTACCCTTACCCTTACCCTTACCCTTACCCTTACCCTTACCCTTACCCTTACCCTTACCCTTACCCTTACCCTTACCCTTACCCTTACCCTTACCCTTGCTTTTACCCTTAGGTTTACCCTTACCTTTACCCTTACCCTAACCCTTACCCTTACCCTTACCCTTACCCTTACCCTTGCTTTTACCCTTAAGCTTACCCTTACCCTTACCCTTACCCTTACCCTTACCCTTACCCTTGCTTTTACCCTTAAGCTTACCCTTACCCTTACCCTTACCCTTACCCTTACCCTTACCCTTACCCTTACCCTTACCCTTACCCTTACCCTTACCCTTGCTTTTACCCTTAAGCTTACCCTTACCCTTACCCTTACCCTTACCCTTACCCTTACCCTTACCCTTACCCTAACCCTTACCCTTGCTTTTACCCTTAAGCTTACCCTTACCCTTACCCTTACCCTTACCCTTACCCTTACCCTTACCTTTACCCTTACCCTTACCCTTACCCTTACCCTTACCCTTACCCTTACCCTTACCCTTACCCTTACCCTTACCCTTACCCTTGCTTTTACCCTTAAGCTTACCCTTACCCTTACCCTTACCCTTACCCTTACCCTTACCCTTACCCTTACCCTTGCTTTTACCCTTAAGATTACCCTTACCCTCACCCTTACCCTTACCCTTACCCTTACCCTTACCCTTACCCTTGCTTTTACCCTTAGGCTTACCCTTACCTTTACCCTTACCCTTACCCTTGCTTTTACCCTTAAGATTACCCTTACCCTTACCCTTACCCTTACCCTTACCCTTACCCTTACCCTTACCCTTGCTTTTACCCTTAGGCTTACCCTTACCTTTACCCTTACCCTTACCCTTACCCTTACCCTTACCCTTACCCTTACCCTTGCTTTTACCCTTAAGCTTACCCTTACCCTTACCCTTACCCTTACCCTTACCCTTACCCTTGCTTTTACCCTTAAGCTTACCCTTACCCTTACCCTTACCCTTACCCTTACCCTTACCCTTGCTTTTACCCTTAGGCTTACCCTTACCCTTACCCTTACCCTTACCCTTGCTTTTACCCTTAAGCTTACCCTTACCCTTACCCTTACTCTTACCCTTACCCTTACCCTTACCCTTACCCTTACCCTTACCCTTACCCTTACCCTTACCCTTGCTTTTACCCTTAGGCTTACCCTTACCTTTACCCTTACCCTAACCCTTACCCTTACCCTTACCCTTACCCTTACCCTTGCTTTTACCCTTAAGCTTACCCTTACCCTTACCCTTACCCTTACCCTTACCCTTACCCTTACCCTTACCCTTGCTTTTACCCTTAAGCTTACCCTTACCCTTACCCTTACCCTTACCCTTACCCTTACCCTTACCCTTACCCTTACCCTTACCCTTGCTTTTACCCTTAAGCTTACCCTTACCCTTACCCTTACCCTTACCCTTACCCTTACCCTTACCCTTACCCTTACCCTTACCCTTACCCTTACCCTTACCCTTACCCTTACCCTTACCCTTACCCTTACCCTTACCCTTATCCTTGCTTTTACCCTTAGGCTTACCCTTACCTTTACCCTTACCCTTACCCTTACCCTTACCCTTACCCTTGCTTTTACCCTTAAGCTTACCCTTACCCTTACCCTTACCCTTACCCTTAAGCTTACCCTTACCCTTACCCTTACCCTTACCCTTACCCTTACCCTTACCCTTACCCTTACCCTTGCTTTTACCCTTAAGCTTACCCTTACCCTTACCCTTACCCTTACCCTTACCCTTGCTTTTACCCTTAAGCTTACCCTTACCCTTACCCTTACCCTTACCCTTAAGCTTTCCCTCACCCTTACCCTTACCCTTACCCTTACCCTTACCCTTACCCTTACCCTTACCCTTACCCTTACCCTTACCCTTACCCTTACCCTTACCCTTACCCTTACCCTTACCCTTGCTTTTACCCTTAAGCTTACCCTTACCCTTACCCTTACCCTTACCCTTAAGCTTACCCTTACCCTTACCCTTACCCTTACCCTCACCCTTACCCTTACCCTTGCTTTTACCCTTAAGCTTACCCTTACCCTTACCCTTACCCTTACCCTTAAGCTTACCCTTACCCTTACCCTTACCCTTACCCTTACCCTTACCCTTACCCTTACCCTTACCCTTGCTTTTACCCTTAAGCTTACCCTTACCCTTACCCTTACCCTTACCCTTAAGCTTACCCTTACCCTTACCCTTACCCTTACCCTTACCCTTACCCTTACCCTTACCCTTACCCTTACCCTTACCCTTACCCTTACCCTTACCCTTACCCTTACCCTTACCCTTACCCTTACCCTTACCCTTACCCTTGCTTTTACCCTTAAGCTTACCCTTACCCTTACCCTTACCCTTACCCTTGCTTTTACCCTTAAGCTTACCCTTACCCTTACCCTTACCCTTACCCTTAAGCTTACCCTTACCCTTACCCTTACCCTTACCCTTACCCTTACCCTTACCCTTACCCTTACCCTTACCCTTACCCTTGCTTTTACCCTTAAGCTTAACCTTACCCTTACCCTTAACCTTACCCTTACCCTTACCCTTACCCTTACCCTTACCCTTGCTTTTACCCTTAGGCTTACCCTTACCTTTACCCTTACCCTTACCCTTACCCTTACCCTTACCCTTACCCTTACCTTTACCCTTACCCTTGCTTTTACCCTTAAGCTTACCCTTACCCTTACCCTTACCCTTACCCTTACTCTTGCTTTTACCCTTAAGCTTACCCTTACCCTTACCCTTACCCTTACCCTTGCTTTTACCCTTAGGCTTACCCTTACCCTTTCCCTTACCCTTACCCTTGCTTTTACCCTTAAGCTTACCCTTACCCTTACCCTTACCCTTACCCTTACCCTTACCCTTACCCTTACCCTTACCCTTACCCTTACCCTTACCCTTACCCTAACCCTTACCCTTACCCTTACCCTCACCCTTACCCTTGCTTTTACCCTTAGGCTTACCCTTAACTTTACCCTTACCCTTACCCTTACCCTTGGTTTTACCCTTAAGCTTACCCTTACCCTTACCCTTACCCTTACCCTTACCCTTACCTTTGCTTTTACCCTTAAGCTTACCCTTACCCTTACCCTTACCCTTACCCTTACCCTTACCCTTATCCTTACCCTCACCCTTGCTTTTACCCTTAAGCTTACCCTTACCCTTACCCTTACCCTTACCCTTACCCTTACCCTTACCCTTACCCTTGCTTTTACCCTTAAGCTTACCCTTACCCTTATCCTTACCCTTACCCTTACCCTTGCTTTTACCCTTAGGCTTACCCTTACCCTTACCCTTACCCTTACCCTTGCTTTTACCCTTAAGCTTACCCTTACCCTTACCCTTACCCTTACTCTTACCCTTACCCTTACCCTTTCCCTTGCTTTTACCCTTAGGCTTACCCTTACCTTTACCCTTACCCTTACCCTTACCCTTACCCTTACCCTTACTCTTACCCTTAACCTTACCCTTACCCTTGCTTTTACCCTTAAGCTCACCCTTACCCTTACCCTTACCCTTACCCTTAACCTTACCCTTACCCTTGCTTTTACCCTTAAGCTCACCCTTACCCTTACCCTTACCCTTACCCTTACACTTACCCTTACCCTGACCCTTACCCTTGCTTTTACCCTTAAGCTTACCCTTACCCTTACCCTTACCCTTACCCTTAAGCTTACCCTTACCCTTACCCTTACCCTTACCCTTACCCTTACCCTTACCCTTGCTTTTACCCTTAAGCTTACCCTTACCCTTACCCTTACCCTTACCCTTGCTTTTACCCTTAAGCTTACCCTTACCCTTACCCTTACCCTTACCCTTAAGCTTACCCTTACCCTTACCCTTACCCTTACCCTTACCCTTACCCTTACCCTTGCTTTTACCCTTAAGCTTACCCTTACCCTTACCCTTACCCTAACCCTAACCCTTACCCTTAACCTTACCCTTACCCTTACCCTTACCCTTACCCTTACCCTTGCTTTTACCCTTAGGCTTACCCTTACCTTTACCCTTACCATTACCCTTACCCTTACCCTTACCCTTACCCTTACCCTTACCCTTGCTTTTACCCTTAAGCTTACCCTTACCCTTACCCTTACCCTTACCCTTACCCTTACCCTTACCCTTACCCTTACCCTTACCCTTACCCTTGCTTTTACCCTTAAGCTTACCCTTACCCTTACCGTTACCCTTACCCTTACCCTTACCCTTACCCTTACCCTTACCCTTACCCTTACCCTTACCCTTGCTTTTACCCTTAAGCTTATCCTTACCCTTACCCTTACTCTTACCCTTACCCTTACCTTTACCCTTACCCTTGCTTTTACCCTTAAGCTTACCCTTACCTTTACCTTTACCCTTACCCTTACCCTTACCCTTACCCTTACCCTTACCCTTACCCTTACCCTTACCCTTACCCTTACCCTTACCCTTGCTTTTACCCTTAGGCTTACCCTTACCTTTAGCCTTACCCTTACCCTTACCCTTACCCTTACCCTTACCCTTACCCTTACCCTTACCCTTACCCTTACCCTTGCTTTTACCCTTAAGCTTACCCTTACCCTTACCCTTACCCTTACCCTTACCCTTACCCTTACCCTTACCCTTACCCTTGCTTTTACCCTTAAGCTTACCCTTACCCTTACCCTTACCCTTACACTTACCCTTGCTTTTACCCTTAGGCTTACCCTTACCCTTACCCTTACCCTTACCCTTAAGCTTACCCTTACCCTTACCCTTACCCTTACCCTTACCCTTACCCTTACCCTTACCCTTGCTTTTACCCTTAAGCTTACCCTTACCCTTACCCTTACCCTTACCCTTAACCTTACCCTTACCCTTACCCTTACCCTTGCTTCGACCCTTAGGCTTACCCTTACCTTTACCCTTACCCTTACCCTTACCCTTACCCTTACCCTTACCCTCACCCTTACCCTTACCCTTACCCTTACCCTTACCCTTGCTTTTACCCTTAAGCTTACCCTTACCCTTACCCTTACCCTTACCCTTACCCTTACCCTTACCCTTGCTTTTACCCTTAAGCTTACCCTTACCCTTACCCTTACCCTTACCCTTACCCTTGCTTTTACCCTTAGGCTTACCCTTACCCTTACCCTTACCCTTGCTTTTACCCTTAAGCTTACCCTTACACTTACCCTTACCCTTACCCTTACCCTTACCCTTACCCTTACCCTTACCCTTACCCTTACCCTTACCCTTACCCTTACCCTTACCCTTACCCTTACCCTTACCCTTACCCTTGCTTTTACCCTTAGCTTAACCTTACCTTTACCCTTACCCTTACCCTTACCCTTACCCTTACCCTTACCCTTACCCTTACCCTTACCCTTACCCTTACCCTTACCCTTACCCTTACCCTTACCCTTGCTTTTACCCTTAAGCTTACCCTTACCCTTACCCTTACCCTTACCCTTACCCTTACCCTTACCCTTACCCTTGCTTTTACCCTTAAGCTTACCCTTACCCTTACCCTTACCCTTACCCTCACCCTTACCCTTACCCTTACCCTTGCTTATACCCTTAAGCTTACCCTTACCCTTACCCTTACCCTTACCCTTACCCTTACCCTTACCCTTACCCTTACCCTTACCCTTACCCTTACCCTTACCCTTACCCTTACCCTTACCCTTACCCTTGCTTTTACCCTTAGGCTAACCCTTACCTTTACCCTTACCCTTACCCTTACCCTTACCCTCACCCTTACCCTTACCCTTACCCTTACCCTTGCTTTTACCCTTAAGCTTACCCTTACCCTTACCCTTACCCTTACCCTTACCCTAACCCTTACCCTTGCTTTTACCCTTAAGCTTACCCTTACCCTTACCCTTACCCTTACCCTTACCCTTACCCTTACCCTTACCCTTACCCTTACCCTTACCCTTACCCTTACCCTTACCCTTACCCTTACCCTTACCCTTGCTTTTACCCTTAAGCTTACCCTTACCCTTACCCTTACCCTTACCCTTACCCTTACCCTTACCCTTATCCTTACCCTTGCTTTTACCCTAAAGCTTACCCTTACCCTTACCCTTACCCTTACCCTTACCCTTACCCTTACCCTTACCCTTGCTTTTACTCTTAGGCTTACCCTTACCTTTACCCTTACCCTTACCCTTACCCTTACCCTCACCCTTACCCTTACCCTTGCTTTTACCCTTAAGCTTACCCTCACCCTTACCCTTACCCTTACCCTTACCCTTGCTTTTACCCTTAAGCTTACCCTTACCCTTACCCTTAACCTTACCCTTACCCTTGCTTTTACCCTTAGGCTTACCCTTACCCTTACTCTTAACCTTACCCTTGCTTTTACCCTTAAGCTTACCCTTACCCTTACCCTTACTCTTACCCTTACCCTTACCCTTACCCTTACCCTTACCCTTACCCTTACCCTTACCCTTACCCTTAACCTTGCTTTTACCCTTAGGCTTACCCTTACCTTTACCCTTACCCTAACCCTTACCCTTACCCTTACCCTTACCCTTACCCTTGCTTTTACCCTTAAGCTTACCCTTACCCTTACCCTTACCCTTACCCTTACCCTTACCCTTACCCTTACCCTTACCCTTACCCTTACCCTTACCCTTACCCTTGCTTTTACCCTTAAGCTTACCCTTACCCTTACCCTTACCCTCACCCTTACCCTTACCCTTACCCTTACCCTTACCCTTGCTTTTACCCTTAAGCTTACCCTTACCCTTACCCTTACCCTTACCCTTACCCTTACCCTTACCCTTACCCTTACCCTTACCCTTACCCTTACCCTTGCTTTTACCCTTAGGCTTACCCTTACCTTTACCCTTACCCTTACCCTTACCCTTACCCTTGCTTTTACCCTTAAGCTTACCCTTACCCTTACCCTTACCCTTAAGCTTACCTTTACCCTTACCCTTACCCTTACCCTTACCCTTACCCTTACCCTTATCCTTACCCTTACCCTTACCCTTACCCTTACCCTTACCCTTACCCTTACCCTTGCTTTTACCCTTAAGCTTACCCTTACCCTTACCCTTGCTTTTACCCTTAAGCTTACCCTTACCCTTACCCTTACCCTTAAGCTTACCCTTACCCTTACCCTTACCCTTACCCTTACCCTTACCCTTACCCTTACCCTTACCCTTACCCTTACCCTTACCCTTGCTTTTACCCTTAAGCTTACCCTTACCCTTACCCTTACCCTTACCCTTAAGCTTACCCTTACCCTTACCCTTACCCTTACCCTTACCCTTAACCTTACCCTTGCTTTTACCCTTAAGCTTACCCTTACCCTTACCCTTACCCTTACCCTTAAGCTTACCCTTACCCTTACCCTTACCCTTACCCTTACCCTTGCTTTTACCCTTAAGCTTACCCTTACCCTTACCCTTACCCTTACCCTTAAGCTTACCCTTACCCTTACCCTTACCCTTACCCTTACCCTTACCCTTACCCTTACCCTTACCCTTACCCTTACCCTTACCCTTACCCTTGCTTTTACCCTTAAGCTTACCCTTACCCTTACCCTTACCCTTACCCTTGCTTTTACCCTTAAGCTTACCCTTACCCTTACCCTTACCCTTACCCTTAAGCTTACCCTTACCCTTACCCTTACCCTTACCCTTACCCTTACCCTTACCCTTACCCTTACCCTTGCTTTTACCCTTAAGCTTACCCTTACCCTTACCCTTACCCTTACCCTTACCCTTACCCTTACCCTTACCCTTACCCTTACCCTTGCTTTTACCCTTAGGCTTACCCTTACCTTTACCCTTACCCTTACCCTTACCCTTACCCTTACCCTTACCCTTACCCTTGCTTTTACCCTTAAGCTTACCCTTACCCTTACCCTCACCCTTACCCTTACCCTTACCCTTACCCTTACCCTTGCTTTTACCCTTAGGCTTACCCTTACCCTTACCCTTACCCTTACCCTTACCCTTACCCTTACCCTTACCCTTACCCTTACCCTTACCCTTACCCTTACCCTTGCTTTTACCCTTAGGCTTACCCTTACCTTCACCCTTACCCTTACCCTTACCCTTACCCTTACCCTTACCCTTACCCTTACCCTTACCCTTGCTTTTACCCTTAAGCTTACCCTTACCCTTACCCTTACCCTTACCCTTACCCTTACCCTTACCCTTACCCTTACCCTTACCCTTACCCTTACCCTTGCTTTTACCCTTAAGCTTACCCTTACCCTTACCCTTACCCTTACCCTTACCCTTACCCTTACCCTTATCCTTACCCTTGCTTTTACCCTAAAGCTTACCCTTACCCTTACCCTTACCCTTACCCTTACCCTTACCCTTACCCTTACCCTTGCTTTTACTCTTAGGCTTACCCTTACCTTTACCCTTACCCTTACCCTTACCCTTACCCTCACCCTTACCCTTACCCTTGCTTTTACCCTTAAGCTTACCCTCACCCTTACCCTTACCCTTACCCTTACCCTTGCTTTTACCCTTAAGCTTACCCTTACCCTTACCCTTAACCTTACCCTTACCCTTGCTTTTACCCTTAGGCTTACCCTTACCCTTACTCTTAACCTTACCCTTGCTTTTACCCTTAAGCTTACCCTTACCCTTACCCTTACTCTTACCCTTACCCTTACCCTTACCCTTACCCTTACCCTTACCCTTACCCTTACCCTTACCCTTAACCTTGCTTTTACCCTTAGGCTTACCCTTACCTTTACCCTTACCCTAACCCTTACCCTTACCCTTACCCTTACCCTTACCCTTGCTTTTACCCTTAAGCTTACCCTTACCCTTACCCTTACCCTTACCCTTACCCTTACCCTTACCCTTACCCTTACCCTTACCCTTACCCTTACCCTTACCCTTGCTTTTACCCTTAAGCTTACCCTTACCCTTACCCTTACCCTCACCCTTACCCTTACCCTTACCCTTACCCTTACCCTTGCTTTTACCCTTAAGCTTACCCTTACCCTTACCCTTACCCTTACCCTTACCCTTACCCTTACCCTTACCCTTACCCTTACCCTTACCCTTACCCTTGCTTTTACCCTTAGGCTTACCCTTACCTTTACCCTTACCCTTACCCTTACCCTTACCCTTGCTTTTACCCTTAAGCTTACCCTTACCCTTACCCTTACCCTTAAGCTTACCTTTACCCTTACCCTTACCCTTACCCTTACCCTTACCCTTACCCTTATCCTTACCCTTACCCTTACCCTTACCCTTACCCTTACCCTTACCCTTACCCTTGCTTTTACCCTTAAGCTTACCCTTACCCTTACCCTTGCTTTTACCCTTAAGCTTACCCTTACCCTTACCCTTACCCTTAAGCTTACCCTTACCCTTACCCTTACCCTTACCCTTACCCTTACCCTTACCCTTACCCTTACCCTTACCCTTACCCTTACCCTTGCTTTTACCCTTAAGCTTACCCTTACCCTTACCCTTACCCTTACCCTTAAGCTTACCCTTACCCTTACCCTTACCCTTACCCTTACCCTTAACCTTACCCTTGCTTTTACCCTTAAGCTTACCCTTACCCTTACCCTTACCCTTACCCTTAAGCTTACCCTTACCCTTACCCTTACCCTTACCCTTACCCTTGCTTTTACCCTTAAGCTTACCCTTACCCTTACCCTTACCCTTACCCTTAAGCTTACCCTTACCCTTACCCTTACCCTTACCCTTACCCTTACCCTTACCCTTACCCTTACCCTTACCCTTACCCTTACCCTTACCCTTGCTTTTACCCTTAAGCTTACCCTTACCCTTACCCTTACCCTTACCCTTGCTTTTACCCTTAAGCTTACCCTTACCCTTACCCTTACCCTTACCCTTAAGCTTACCCTTACCCTTACCCTTACCCTTACCCTTACCCTTACCCTTACCCTTACCCTTACCCTTGCTTTTACCCTTAAGCTTACCCTTACCCTTACCCTTACCCTTACCCTTACCCTTACCCTTACCCTTACCCTTACCCTTACCCTTGCTTTTACCCTTAGGCTTACCCTTACCTTTACCCTTACCCTTACCCTTACCCTTACCCTTACCCTTACCCTTACCCTTGCTTTTACCCTTAAGCTTACCCTTACCCTTACCCTCACCCTTACCCTTACCCTTACCCTTACCCTTACCCTTGCTTTTACCCTTAGGCTTACCCTTACCCTTACCCTTACCCTTACCCTTACCCTTACCCTTACCCTTACCCTTACCCTTACCCTTACCCTTACCCTTACCCTTGCTTTTACCCTTAGGCTTACCCTTACCTTCACCCTTACCCTTACCCTTACCCTTACCCTTACCCTTACCCTTACCCTTACCCTTACCCTTGCTTTTACCCTTAAGCTTACCCTTACCCTTACCCTTACCCTTACCCTTACCCTAACCCTTACCCTTGCTTTTACCCTTAAGCTTACCCTTACCCTTACCCTTACCCTTACCCTTACCCTTACCCTTACCCTTACCCTTACCCTTACCCTTACCCTTGCTTTTACCCTTAAGCTTACCCTTACCCTTACCCTTACCCTTACCCTTACCCTTACCCTTACCCTTATCCTTACCCTTGCTTTTACCCTAAAGCTTACCCTTACCCTTACCCTTACCCTTACCCTTACCCTTACCCTTACCCTTACCCTTGCTTTTACTCTTAGGCTTACCCTTTCCTTTACCCTTACCCTTACCCTTACCCTTACCCTCACCCTTACCCTTACCCTTGCTTTTACCCTTAAGCTTACCCTCACCCTTACCCTTACCCTTACCCTTACCCTTGCTTTTACCCTTAAGCTTACCCTTACCCTTACCCTTAACCTTACCCTTACCCTTGCTTTTACCCTTAGGCTTACCCTTACCCTTACTCTTAACCTTACCCTTGCTTTTACCCTTAAGCTTACCCTTACCCTTACCCTTACTCTTACCCTTACCCTTACCCTTACCCTTACCCTTACCCTTACCCTTACCCTTACCCTTACCCTTACACTTGCTTTTACCCTTAGGCTTACCCTTACCTTTACCCTTACCCTAACCCTTACCCTTACCCTTACCCTTACCCTTACCCTTGCTTTTACCCTTAAGCTTACCCTTACCCTTACCCTTACCCTTACCCTTACCCTTACCCTTACCCTTACCCTTACCCTTACCCTTACCCTTGCTTTTACCCTTAAGCTTACCCTTACCCTTACCCTTACCCTTACCCTTACCCTTACCCTTACCCTTACCCTTACCCTTACCCTTACCCTTACCCTTGAAATAGTTTCGAAAATACCAGAGTTACCGGCCAAGTTTGGTATGCAAACATAGGTTTGCGAGGTCGCTGAATATGACTAAGACATTATCTCATCGATATCTCCTACCGTTTAGATTTTCACCTGTCAAATGGGAAATTTCCAAAATGTGAAATTTCAAAATCATTTATTTTCCCTGTCAACTGACGGAATCAACTGGGAATTGCAGATTATAATTCATCATCGAACCCTCTTCGATTATACCAATTTTGAAGGAAATCTATTTTTTCAAATTTTCATCGAAATTTTACTAAGGGTCTAGACCCCCCAAAAACGCTATATTTGGCTTATTTTTAAGAATTCAGGGGTACCCGAGCGTAGTTTTTCGATGTGAAGTTCTTGAGCTCGTTAGTGTGAATGATAAGAAGCAATAATAGAATCACCCACTCATCAATTCTTCCTTGTAGAGCCCTTCAAACAAAACTCGGAAACGAAAAACGCGAAAGTTTCAAATTGAAATAGTTTCGAAAATACCAGAGTTACCGGCCAAGTTTGGTATGCAAACATAGGTTTGCGAGGTCGCTGAACATGACTAAGACATTATCTCATCGATATCTCCTACCGTTTAGATTTTCACCTGTCAAATGGGAAATTTCCAAAATGTGAAATTTCAAAATCATTTATTTTCCCTGTCAACTGACGGAATCAACTGGGAATTGCAGATTATAATTCATCATCGAACCCTCTTCGATTATACCAATTTTGAAGGAAATCTATTTTTTCAAATTTTCATCGAAATTTTACTAAGGGTCTAGACCCCCCAAAAACGCTATATTTGGCTTATTTTAAAGAATTCAGGGGTACCCAAACGTAGTTTTTCGATGTGAAGTTCTTGAGCTCGTTAGTGTGAATGATAAGAAGCAATAATAGAATCACCCACTCATCAATTCTTCCTTGTAGAGCCCTTCAAACAAAACTCGGAAACGAAAAACGCGAAAGTTTCAAATTGAAATAGTTTCGAAAATACCAGAGTTACCGGCCAAGTTTGGTATGCAAACATAGGTTTGCGAGGTCGCTGAACATGACTAAGACATTATCTCATCGATATCTCCTACCGTTTAGATTTTCACCTGTCAAATGGGAAATTTCCAAAATGTGAAATTTCAAAATCATTTATTTTCCCTGTCAACTGACGGAATCAACTGGGAATTGCAGATTATAATTCATCATCGAACCCTCTTCGATTATACCAATTTTGAAGGAAATCTATTTTTTCAAATTTTCATCGAAATTTTACTAAGGGTCTAGACCCCCCAAAAACGCTATATTTGGCTTATTTTAAAGAATTCAGGGGTACCCGAGCGTAGTTTTTCGATGTGAAGTTCTTGAGCTCGTTAGTGTGAATGATAAGAAGCAATAATAGAATCACCCACTCATCAATTCTTCCTTGTAGAGCCCTTCAAACAAAACTCGGAAACGAAAAACGCGAAAGTTTCAAATTGAAATAGTTTCGAAAATACCAGAGTTACCGGCCAAGTTTGGTATGCAAACATAGGTTTGCGAGGTCGCTGAACATGACTAAGACATTATCTCATCGATATCTCCTACCGTTTAGATTTTCACCTGTCAAATGGGAAATTTCCAAAATGTGAAATTTCAAAATCATTTATTTTCCCTGTCAACTGACGGAATCAACTGGGAATTGCAGATTATAATTCATCATCGAACCCTCTTCGATTATACCAATTTTGAAGGAAATCTATTTTTTCAAATTTTCATCGAAATTTTACTAAGGGTCTAGACCCCCCAAAAACGCTATATTTGGCTTATTTTAAAGAATTCAGGGGTACCCGAGCGTAGTTTTTCGATGTGAAGTTCTTGAGCTCGTTAGTGTGAATGATAAGAAGCAATAATAGAATCACCCACTCATCAATTCTTCCTTGTAGAGCCCTTCAAACAAAACTCGGAAACGAAAAACGCGAAAGTTTCAAATTGAAATAGTTTCGAAAATACCAGAGTTACCGGCCAAGTTTGGTATGCAAACATAGGTTTGCGAGGTCGCTGAACATGACTAAGACATTATCTCATCGATATCTCCCACCGTTTAGATTTTCACCTGTCAAATGGGAAATTTCCAAAATGTGAAATTTCAAAATCATTTATTTTCCCTGTCAACTGACGGAATCAACTGGGAATTGCAGATTATAATTCATCATCGAACCCTCTTCGATTATACCAATTTTGAAGGAAATCTATTTTTTCAAATTTTCATCGAAATTTTACTAAGGGTCTAGACCCCCCAAAAACGCTATATTTGGCTTATTTTAAAGAATTCAGGGGTACCCGAGCGTAGTTTTTCGATGTGAAGTTCTTGAGCTCGTTAGTGTGAATGATAAGAAGCAATAATAGAATCACCCACTCATCAATTCTTCCTTGTAGAGCCCTTCAAACAAAACTCGGAAACGAAAAACGCGAAAGTTTCAAATTGAAATAGTTTCGAAAATACCAGAGTTACCGGCCAAGTTTGGTATGCAAACATAGGTTTGCGAGGTCGCTGAATATGACTAAGACATTATCTCATCGATATCTCCTACCGTTTAGATTTTCACCTGTCAAATGGGATATTTCCAAAATGTGAAATTTCAAAATCATTTATTTTCCCTGTCAACTGACGGAATCAACTGGGAATTGCAGATTATAATTCATCATCGAACCCTCTTCGATTATACCAATTTTGAAGGAAATCTATTTTTTCAAATTTTCATCGAAATTTTAGTAAGGGTCTAGACCCCCCAAAAACGCTATATTTGGCATACTTTAAAGAATTCAGGGGTACCCGAGCGTAGTTTTTCGATGTGATGTTCTTGAGCTCGTTAGTGTGAATGATAAGAAGCAATAATAGAATCACCCACTCATCAATTCTTCCTTGTAGAGCCCTTCAACCAAAACTCGGAAACGAAAAACGCGAAAGTTTCAAATTGAAATAGTTTCGAAAATACCAGAGTTACCGGCCAAGTTTGGTATGCAAACATAGGTTTGCGAGGTCGCTGAACATGACTAAGACATTATCTCATCGATATCTCCTACCGTTTAGATTTTCACCTGTCAAATGGGAAATTTCCAAAATGTGAAATTTCAAAATCATTTATTTTCCCTGTCAACTGACGGAATCAACTGGGAATTGCAGATTATAATTCATCATCGAACCCTCTTCGATTATTCCAATTTTGAAGGAAATCTATTTTTTCAAATTTTCATCGAAATTTTACTAAGGGTCTAGACCCCCCAAAAACGCTATATTTGGCTTATTTTAAAGAATTCAGGGGTACCCGAGCGTAGTTTTTCGATGTGAAGTTCTTGAGCTCGTTAGTGTGAATGATAAGAAGCAATAATAGAATCACCCACTCATCAATTCTTCCTTGTAGAGCCCTTCAAACAAAACTCGGAAACGAAAAACGCGAAAGTTTCAAATTAAAATAGTTTCGAAAATACCAGAGTTACCGGCCAAGTTTGGTATGCAAACATAGGTTTGCGAGGTCTCTGAACATGACTAAGACATTATCTCATCGATATCTCCTACCGTTTAGATTTTCACCTGTCAAATGGGAAATTTCCAAAATGTGAAATTTCAAAATCATTTATTTTCCCTGTCAACTGACGGAATCAACTGGGAATTGCAGATTATAATTCATCATCGAACCCTTTTCGATTATACCAATTTTGAAGGAAATCTATTTTTTCAAATTTTCATCGAAATTTTACTAAGGGTCTAGACCCCCCAAAAACGCTATATTTGGCTTATTTTAAAGAATTCAGGGGTACCCGAGCGTAGTTTTTCGATGTGAAGTTCTTGAGCTCGTTAGTGTGAATGATAAGAAGCAATAATAGAATCACCCACTCATCAATTCTTCCTTGTAGAGCCCTTCAAACAAAACTCGGAAACGAAAAACGCGAAAGTTTCAAATTGAAATAGTTTCGAAAATACCAGAGTTACCGGCCAAGTTTGGTATGCAAACATAGGTTTGCGAGGTCGCTGAACATGACTAAGACATTATCTCATCGATATCTCCTACCGTTTAGATTTTCACCTGTCAAATGGGAAATTTCCAAAATGTGAAATTTCAAAATCATTTATTTTCCCTGTCAACTGACGGAATCAACTGGGAATTGCAGATTATAATTCATCATCGAACCCTCTTCTATTATACCAATTTTGAAGGAAATCTATTTTTTCAAATTTTCATCGAAATTTTACTAAGGGTCTAGACCCCCCAAAAACGCTATATTTGGCTTATTTTAAAGAATTCAGGGGTACCCGAGCGTAGTTTTTCGATGTGAAGTTCTTGAGCTCGTTAGTGTGAATGATAAGAAGCAATAATAGAATCACCCACTCATCAATTCTTCCTTGTAGAGCCCTTCAAACAAAACTCGGAAACGAAAAACGCGAAAGTTTCAAACTGAAATAGTTTCGAAAATACCAGAGTTACCGGCCAAGTTTGGTATGCAAACATAGGTTTGCGAGGTCGCTGAACATGACTTAGACATTATCTCATCGATATCTCCTACCGTTTAGATTTTCACCTGTCAAATGGGAAATTTCCAAAATGTGAAATTTCAAAATCATTTATTTTCCCTGTCAACTGACGGAATCAACTGGGAATTGCAGATTATAATTCATCATCGAACCCCCTTCGATTATACCAATTTTGAAGGAAATCTATTTTTTCAAATTTTCATCGAAATTTTACTAAGGGTCTAGACCCCCCAAAAACGCTATATTTGGCTTATTTTAAAGAATTCAGGGGTACCCGAGCGTAGTTTTTCGATGTGAAGTTCTTGAGCTCGTTAGTGTGAATGATAAGAAGCAATAATAGAATCACCCACTCATCAATTCTTCCTTGTAGAGCCCTTCAAACAAAACTCGGAAACGAAAAACGCGAAAGTTTCAAATTGAAATAGTTTCGAAAATACCAGAGTTACCGGCCAAGTTTGGTATGCAAACATAGGTTTGCGAGGTCGCTGAACATGACTAAGACATTATCTCATCGATATCTCCTACCGTTTAGATTTTCACCTGTCAAATGGGAAATTTCCAAAATGTGAAATTTCAAAATCATTTATTTTCCCTGTCAACTGACGGAATCAACTGAGAATTGCAGATTATAATTCATCATCGAACCCTCTTCGATTATACCAATTCTGAAGGAAATCTATTTTTTCAAATTTTCATCGAAATTTTACTAAGGGTCTAGACCCCCCAAAAACGCTATATTTGGCTTATTTTAAAGAATTCAGGGGTACCCGAGCGTAGTTTTTCGATGTGAAGTTCTTGAGCTCGTTAGTGTGAATGATAAGAAGCAATAATAGAATCACCCACTCATCAATTCTTCCTTGTAGAGCCCTTCAAACAAAACTCGGAAACGAAAAACGCGAAAGTTTCAAATTGAAATAGTTTCGAAAATACCAGAGTTACCGGCCAAGTTTGGTATGCAAACATAGGTTTGCGAGGTCGCTGAACATGACTAAGACATTATCTCATCGATATCTCCTATCGTTTAGATTTTCACCTGTCAAATGGGAAATTTCCAAAATGTGAAATTTCAAAATCATTTATTTTCCCTGTCAACTGACGGAATCAACTGGAAATTGCAGATTATAATTCATCATCGAACCCTCTTCGATTATACCAATTTTGAAGGAAATCTATTTTTTCAAATTTTCATCGAAATTTTACTAAGGGTCTAGACCCCCCAAAAACGCTATATTTGGCTTATTTTAAAGAATTCAGGGGTACCCGAGCGTAGTTTTTCGATGTGAAGTTCTTGAGCTCGTTAGTGTGAATGATAAGAAGCAATAATAGAATCACCCACTCATCAATTCTTCCTTGTAGAGCCCTTCAAACAAAACTCGGAAACGAAAAACGCGAAAGTTTCAAATTGAAATAGTTTCGAAAATACCAGAGTTACCGGCCAAGTTTGGTATGCAAACATAGGTTTGCGAGGTCGCTGAACATGACTAAGACATTATCTCATCGATATCTCCTACCGTTTAGATTTTCACCTGTCAAATGGGAAATTTCCAAAATGTGAAATTTCAAAATCATTTATTTTCCCTGTCAACTGACGGAATCAACTGGGAATTGCAGATTATAATTCATCATCGAACCCTCTTCGATTATACCAATTTTGAAGGAAATCTATTTTTTCAAATTTTCATCGAAATTTTACTAAGGGTCTAGACCTCCCAAAAACGCTATATTTAGCTTATTTTAAAGAATTCAGGGGTACCCGAGCGTAGTTTTTCGATGTGAAGTTCTTGAGCTCGTTAGTGTGAATGATAAGAAGCAATAATAGAATCACCCACTCATCAATTCTTCCTTGTAGAGCCCTTCAAACAAAACTCGGAAACGAAAAACGCGAAAGTTTCAAATTGAAATAGTTTCGAAAATACCAGAGTTACCGGCCAAGTTTGGTATGCAAACATAGGTTTGCGAGGTCGCTGATCATGACTAAGACATTATCTCATCGATATCTCCTACCGTTTAGATTTTCACCTGTCAAATGGGAAATTTCCAAAATGTGAAATTTCAAAATCATTTATTTTCCCTGTCAACTGACGGAATCAACTGGGAATTGCAGATTATAATTCATCATCGAACCCTCTTCGATTATTCCAATTTTGAAGGAAATCTATTTTTTCAAATTTTCATCGAAATTTTACTAAGGGTCTAGACCCCCCAAAAACGCTATATTTGGCTTATTTTAAAGAATTCAGGGGTACCCGAGAGTAGTTTTTCGATGTGGAGTTCTTGAGCTCGTTAGTGTGAATGATAAGAAGCAATAATAGAATCACCCACTCATCAATTCTTCCTTGTAGAGCCCTTCAAACAAAACTCGGAAACGAAAAACGCGAAAGTTTCAAATTGAAATAGTTTCGAAAATACCAGAGTAACCGGCCAAGTTTGGTATGCAAACATAGGTTTGCGAGGTCGCTGAACATGACTAAGACATTATCTCATCGATATCTCCTACCGTTTAGATTTTCACCTGTCAAATGGGAAATTTCCAAAATGTGAAATTTCAAAATCATTTATTTTCCCTGTCAACTGACGGAATCAACTGGGAATTGCAGATTATAATTCATCATCGAACCCTCTTCGATTATACCAATTTTGAAGGAAATCTATTTTTTCAAATTTTCATCGAAATTTTACTAAGGGTCTAGACCCCCCAAAAACGCTATATTTGGCTTATTTTAAAGAATTCAGGGGTACCCGAGCGTAGTTTTTCGATGTGAAGTTCTTGAGCTCGTAAGTGTGAATGATAAGAAGCAATAATAGAATCACCCACTCATCAATTCTTCCTTGTAGAGCCCTTCAAACAAAACTCGGAAACGAAAAACGCGAAAGATTCAAATTGAAATAGTTTCGAAAATACCAGAGTTACCGGCCAAGTTTGGTATGCAAACATAGGTTTGCGAGGTCGCTGAACATGACTAAGACATTATCTCATCGATATCTCCTACCGTTTAGATTTTCACCTGTCAAATGGGAAATTTCCAAAATGTGAAATTTCAAAATCATTTATTTTCCCTGTCAACTGACGGAATCAACTGGGAATTGCAGATTATAATTCATCATCGAACCCTCTTCGATTATACCAATTTTGAAGGAAATCTATTTTTTCAAATTTTCATCGAAATTTTACTAAGGGTCTAGACCCCCCAAAAACGCTATATTTGGCTTATTTTAAAGAATTCAGGGGTACCCGAGCGTAATTTTTCGATGTGAAGTTCTTGAGCTCGTTAGTGTGAATGATAAGAAGCAATAATAGAATCACCCACTCATCAATTCTTCCTTGTAGAGCCCTTCAAACAAAACTCGGAAACGAAAAACGCGAAAGTTTCAAATTGAAATAGTTTCGAAAATACCAGAGTTACCGGCCAAGTTTGGTATGTAAACATAGGTTTGCGAGGTCGCTGAACATGACTAAGACATTATCTCATCGATATCTCCTACCGTTTAGATTTTCACCTGTCAAATGGGAAATTTCCAAAATGTGAAATTTCAAAATCATTTATTTTCCCTGTCAACTGACGGAATCAACTGGGAATTGCAGATTATAATTCATCATCGAACCCTCTTCGATTATACCAATTTTGAAGGAAATCTATTTTTTCAAATTTTCATCGAAATTTTACTAAGGGTCTAGACGCCCCAAAAACGCTATATTTGGCTTATTTTAAAGAATTCAGGGGTACCCGAGCGTAGTTTTTCGATGTGAAGTTCTTGAGCTCGTTAGTGTGAATGATAAGAAGCCATAATAGAATCACCGACTCATCAATTCTTCCTTGTAGAGCCCTTCAAACAAAACTCGGAAACGAAAAACGCGAAAGTTTCAAATTGAAATAGTTTCGAAAATACCAGAGTTATCGGCCAAGTTTGGTATGCAAACATAGGTTTGCGAGGTCGCTGAACATGACTAAGACATTATCTCATCGATATCTCCTACCGTTTAGATTTTCACCTGTCAAATGGGAAATTTCCAAAATGTGAAATTTCAAAATCATTTATTTTCCCTGTCAACTGACGGAATCAACTGGGAATTGCAGATTATAATTCATCATCGAACCCTCTTCGATTATACCAATTTTGAAGGAAATCTATTTTTTCAAATTTTCATCGAAATTTTACTAAGGGTCTAGACCCCCCAAAAACGCTATATTTCGCTTATTTTAAAGAATTCAGGGGTACCCGAGCGTAGTTTTTCGATGTGAAGTTCTTGAGCTCGTTAGTGTGAATGATAAGAAGCAATAATAGAATCACCCACTCATCAATTCTTCCTTGTAGAGCCCTTCAAACAAAACTCGGAAACGAAAAACGCGAAAGTTTCAAATTGAAATAGTTTCGAAAATACCAGAGTTACCGGCCAAGTTTGGTATGCAAACATAGGTTTGCGAGGTCGCTGAACATGACTAGGGCATTATCTCATCGATATCTCCTACCGTTTAGATTTTCACCTGTCAAATGGGAAATTTCCAAAATGTGAAATTTCAAAATCATTTATTTTCCCTGTCAACTGACGGAATCAACTGGGAATTGCAGATTATAATTCATCATCGAACCCTCTTCGATTATACCAATTTTGAAGGAAATCTATTTTTTCAAATTTTCATCGAAATTTTACTAAGGGTCTAGACCCCCCAAAAACGCTATATTTGGCATATTTTAAAGAATTCAGGGGTACCCGAGCGTAGTTTTTCGATGTGAAGTTCTTGAGCTCGTTAGTGTGAATGATAAGAAGCAATAATAGAATCACCCACTCATCAATTCTTCCTTGTAGAGCCCTTCAAACAAAACTCGGAAACGAAAAACGCGAAAGTTTCAAATTGAAATAGTTTCGAAAATACCAGAGTTACCGGCCAAGTTTGGTATGCAAACATAGGTTTGCGAGGTCGCTGGACATGACTAAGACATTATCTCATCGATATCTCCTACCGTTTAGATTTTCACCTGTCAAATGGGAAATTTCCAAAATGTGAAATTTCAAAATCATTTATTTTCCCTGTCAACTGACGGAATCAACTGGGAATTGCAGATTATAATTCATCATCGAACCCTCTTCGATTATACCAATTTTGAAGGAAATCTATTTTTTCAAATTTTCATCGAAATTTTACTAAGGGTCTAGACCTCCCAAAAACGCTATATTTAGCTTATTTTAAAGAATTCAGGGGTACCCGAGCGTAGTTTTTCGATGTGAAGTTCTTGAGCTCGTTAGTGTGAATGATAAGAAGCAATAATAGAATCACCCACTCATCAATTCTTCCTTGTAGAGCCCTTCAAACAAAACTCGAAAACGAAAAACGCGAAAGTTTCAAATTGAAATAGTTTCGAAAATACCAGAGTTACCGGCCAAGTTTGGTATGCAAACATAGGTTTGCGAGGTCGCTGAACATGACTAAGACATTATCTCATCGATATCTCCTACCGTTTAGATTTTCACCTGTCAAATGGGAAATTTCCAAAATGTGAAATTTCAAAATCATTTATTTTCCCTGTCAACTGACGGAATCAACTGGGAATTGCTGATTATAATTCATCATCGAACCCTCTTCGATTATACCAATTTTGAAGGAAATCTATTTTTTCAAATTTTCATCGAAATTTTACTAAGGGTCTAGACCCCCCAAAAACGCTATATTTGGCTTATTTTAAAGAATTCAGGGGTACCCGAGAGTAGTTTTTCGATGTGAAGTTCTTGAGCTCGTTAGTGTGAATGATAAGAAGCAATAATAGAATCACCCACTCATCAATTCTTCCTTGTAGAGCCCTTCAAACAAAACTCGGAAACGAAAAACGCGAAAGTTTCAAATTGAAATAGTTTCGAAAATACCAGAGTTACCGGCCAAGTTTGGTATGCAAACATAGGTTTGCGAGGTCGCTGAACATGACTAGGGCATCATCTCATCGATATCTCCTACCGTTTAGATTTTCACCTGTCAAATGGGAAATTTCCAAAATGTGAAATTTCAAAATCATTTATTTTCCCTGTCAACTGACGGAATCAACTGGGAATTGCAGATTATAATTCATCATCGAACCCTCTTCGATTATACCAATTTTGAAGGAAATCTATTTTTTCAAATTTTCATCGAAATTTTACTAAGGGTCTAGACCCCCCAAAAACGCTATATTTGGCATATTTTAAAGAATTCAGGGGTACCCGAGCGTAGTTTTTCGATGTGAAGTTCTTGAGCTCGTTAGTGTGAATGATAAGAAGCAATAATAGAATCACCCACTCATCAATTCTTCCTTGTAGAGCCCTTCAAACAAAACTCGGAAACGAAAAACGCGAAAGTTTCAAATTGAAATAGTTTCGAAAATACCAGAGTTACCGGCCAAGTTTGGTATGCAAACATAGGTTTGCGAGGTCGCTGAACATGACTAAGACATTATCTCATCGATATCTCCTACCGTTTAGATTTTCACCTGTCAAATGGGAAATTTCCAAAATGTGAAATTTCAAAATCATTTATTTTCCCTGTCAACTGACGGAATCAACTGGGAATTGCAGATTATAATTCATCATCGAACCCTCTTCGATTATACCAATTTTGAAGGAAATCTATTTTTTCAAATTTTCATCGAAATTTTACTAAGGGTCTAGACCCGCCAAAAACGCTATATTTGGCTTATTTTAAAGAATTCAGGGGTACCCGAGCGTAGTTTTTCGATGTGAAGTTCTTGAGCTCGTTAGTGTGAATGATAAGAAGCAATAATAGAATCACCCACTCATCAATTCTTCCTTGTAGAGCCCTTCAAACAAAACTCGGAAACGAAAAACGCGAAAGTTTCAAATTGAAATAGTTTCGAAAATACCAGAGTTACCGGCCAAGTTTGGTATGCAAACATAGGTTTGCGAGATCGCTGAACATGACTAAGACATTATCTCATCGATATCTCCTACCGTTTAGATTTTCACCTGTCAAATGGGAAATTTCCAAAATGTGAAATTTCAAAATCATTTATTTTCCCTGTCAACTGACGGAATCAACTGGGAATTGCAGATTATAATTCATCATCGAACCCTCTTCGATTATACCAATTTTGAAGGAAATCTATTTTTTCAAATTTTCATCGAAATTTTACTAAGGGTCTAGACCCCCCAAAAACGCTATATTTGGCATATTTTAAAGAATTCAGGGGTACCCGAGCGTAGTTTTTCGATGTGAAATTCTTGAGCTCGTTAGTGTGAATGATAAGAAGCAATAATAGAATCACCCACTCATCAATTCTTCCTTGTAGAGCCCTTCAAACAAAACTCGGAAACGAAAAACGCGAAAGTTTCAAATTGAAATAGTTTCGAAAATACCAGAGTTACCGGCCAAGTTTGGTATGCAAACATAGGTTTGCGAGGTCGCTGAACATGACTAAGACATTATCTCATCGATATCTCCTACCGTTTAGATTTTCACCTGTCAAATGGGAAATTTCCAAAATGTGAAATTTCAAAATCATTTATTTTCCCTGTCAATTGACGGAATCAACTGGGAATTGTAGATTATAATTCATCATCGAACCCTCTTCGATTATACCAATTTTGAAGGAAATCTATTTTTTCAAATTTTCATCGAAATTTTACTAAGGGTCTAGACCCCCCAAAAACGCTATATTTGGCTTATTTTAAAGAATTCAGGGATACCCGAGCGTAGTTTTTCGATGTGAAGTTCTTGAGCTCGTTAGTGTGAATGATAAGAAGCAATAATAGAATCACCCACTCATCAATTCTTCCTTGTAGAGCCCTTCAAACAAAACTCGGAAACGAAAAACGCGAAAGTTTCAAATTGAAATAGTTTCGAAAATACCAGAGTTACCGGCCAAGTTTGGTATGCAAACATAGGTTTGCGAGGTCGCTGAACATGACTAAGACATTACCTCATCGATATCTCCTACCGTTTAGATTTTCACCTGTCAAATGGGATATTTCCAAAATGTGAAATTTCAAAATCATTTATTTTCCCTGTCAACTGACGGAATCAACCTTTCTCTTCGATTATACCAATTTTGAAGGAAATCTATTTTTTCAAATTTTCATCGAAATTTTACTAAGGGTCTAGACCCCCCAAAAACGCTATATTTGGCTTATTTTAAAGAATTCAGGGGTACCCGAGCGTAGTTTTTCGATGTGAAGTTCTTGAGCTCGTTAGTGTGAATGATAAGAAGCAATAATAGAATCACCCACTCATCAATTCTTCCTTGTAGAGCCCTTCAAACAAAACTCGGAAACGAAAAACGCGAAAGTTTCAAATTGAAATAGTTTCGAAAATACCAGAGTTACCGGCCAAGTTTGGTATGCAAACATAGGTTTGCGAGGTCGCTGAACATGACTAAGACATTATCTCATCGATATCTCCTACCGTTTAGATTTTCACCTGTCAAATGGGAAATTTCCAAAATGTGAAATTTCAAAATCATTTATTTTCCCTGTCAACTGACGGAATCAACTGGGAATTGCAGATTATAATTCATCATCGAACCCTCTTCGATTATACCAATTTTGAAGGAAATCTATTTTTTCAAATTTTCATCGAAATTTTACTAAGGGTCTAGACCCCCCAAAAACGCTATATTTGGCTTATTTCAAAGAATTCAGGGGTACCCGAGCGTAGTTTTTCGATGTGAAGTTCTTGAGCTCGTTAGTGTGAATGATAAGAAGCAATAATAGAATCACCCACTCATCAATTCTTCCTTGTAGAGCCCTTCAAACAAAACTCGGAAACGAAAAACGCGAAAGTTTCAAATTGAAATAGTTTCGAGAATACCAGAGTTACCGGCCAAGTTTGGTATGCAAACATAGGTTTGCGAGGTCGCTGAACATGACTAAGACATTATCTCATCGATATCTCCTACCGTTTAGATTTTCACCTGTCAAATGGGAAATTTCCAAAATGTGAAATTTCAAAATCATTTATTTTCCCTGTCAACTGACGGAATCAACTGGGAATTGCAGATTATAATTCATCATCGAACCCTCTTCGATTATACCAATTTTGAAGGAAATCTATTTTTTCAAATTTTCATCGAAATTTTACTAAGGGTCTAGACCCCCCAAAAACGCTATATTTGGCTTATTTTAAAGAATTCAGGGGTACCCGAGCGTAGTTTTTCGATGTGAAGTTCTTGAGCTCGTTAGTGTGAATGATAAGAAGCAATAATAGAATCACCCACTCATCAATTCTTCCTTGTAGAGCCCTTCAAACAAAACTCGGAAACGAAAAACGCGAAAGTTTCAAATTGAAATAGTTTCGAAAATACCAGAGTTACCGGCCAAGTTTGGTATGCAAACATAGGTTTGCGAGGTCGCTGAAC